>JAMXBD010001696.1:0-308663 GCA_024138025.1 Combretum micranthum | reverse complement strand
TTCTTCGTTATAATAAAAATGTATTTATATTTCTTTCCTTTTCTTTTTGTAACTCGCATCTCTAAGTCTAAACTATGATATACCAATCCAATAGCTAACATTTATTTAGTCATAGCTTAGCTTAGGCACCCGAAACCTCCCCTTCATTATGGAGACCAAAATGACGCAAAGGAAATATGGAAACATAAGCTTAGTATAGTAGTATTAATGACTATAATGATAGATAGATAGATGGATAGATAGATAGATTGTAAATTGTTTACAGAATAACCTCAATAAGCTAAGGTTGGGGACCATAAATATATTTCTATTTAAAGTTAAATTCATTGAAGAAACTCACGATAATAGGTCAAAGGAGATACCAAATGAACCATTAAGGGCGTTTTGGAACAAAAACACACTTTTTCACCCTTTTATTTAGCTCAAATGATAAATCTAATCATACCACGTGAAAGTACGTCCGAAAACCTATGAAAACAACTATAAGACTATTGAAAATAGGTTCGAAATGAGGGAGATATATTAAAAATAAGAAATAATAGTGAAATTGCACAAAGTAGCAAGAATTCATAAGAATTACTAAAGTATCCAGTGAAATAAAATTCTATACTTATTAAATATATTGTCCTTTTATTTAGGTGTTTTCGACTCACAGCTTAACTACCTAGACGTACTACGATCAGTGATCGATATGGCAAAGTGAGTATTTTTCCTATGAGTATTACATTTGATTGTGTTTGTAGTTAGTTGCACAATGATAATATATTGAAATGGAATATGTGGGGAACAGGTTTATACATGTATAATGGTGTTGTGTTTTGATTGTGATAAAATTTATTAATTATACAATAATTGAAATTGGTATGTTGCATTATTAAAGTAATTGTATTGTAAATATCTATGATATTAATTGATCACCTTAAATGAACATTAATTATAGCTGAGTTAAACAAATAAATGGTTCACTCATTGCACGACTTACATGAAGAAGGCCATCAACATCACACTATGGACCGGGTGTGGCCGATTGGAGTCATGTGACTACGAGCCCTGCTTTGAACTTTAGAGAACTACCTTGCATTAGGAAATGCAGCCCCTTTGATTAGAGCCTTGCCAGCATGCCACCGCTTAGAAGATTATAACCATATCCTCGGAATATAATTGTATATCACTACTTTATTTTAATAGTACGAACTATTTATTATAAACATATAAATTGGATTAGTTACTTTTAGGTCCTAGGGTGATTGGTTCCTGGAGCTGATGTGTAATGGAGATTATTTTCCAACCCAGGTCACGGATGGCGCAAATCTATACTACATGCAATTTTTGGGTGACTGCATGTATTTGTATCACATGGTTGCTTTGCATTGCATATGGGTGGTAATTAATTTACTTGAAAACATGCTTGAAAGGTGTAATATGAGGAAATTGCTCACTAAGCTAGTTGTAGCTTACCCTACAGTGAATTATTATTGCAGGGTTATCTTTGGACTAAGACGGGTTGGGGATGCCACAGATTAGCTCATGGTGTGGATGGGAGGAGTGAAAACTAGAGCTGAGGGCTAATTCTTCCTTTTGAGAAGCCTAGTGTAATCCCCCAAATTTTACGTAACCTGATTTTAACAAATACTAAAAATGTAATATTTGATTTTTTTAAGAATGTTTGGAACAAGTAGTAAAAATCACTCCAAATTTTTCTCGATTTAAAAATGTCAAAGAATAAATTTGATTATAGTTAGAAAGATTAAGAATCTTTACCAAAAAAAAAAATATATATATATATATAAATATTTCAAAATACAAAACTGTAACTTCTATGATCTCAAATAATTTATAAAACAACGATAACTCAATCATTAATATAAATTACTAAATCATTTTTCCTTAAGTTCAATACTTAGGAAACAAATCCTATACTTGTTAACTAATGAAACAATAGTGTTCAAACTATTTTTTTTATATGATGACAATATTAATTAGCCTCGATAGAATATGTTGTTATTAACAAATTAGTAGGAATAACCCCTATACAGTAAAAGATAATATTTGGAAAAATGATCAACAGTTCAATAAGAAATCAGAATTAACCTTAAATTTAAGTCACAATAACAAGACGATTAATTTGGGAACTTACAAGTTATAAAAAATATAGACTAAAGACAAATCACTAGAATTACAAAAAGATATGATAAGATCACAAATAGATGGATATCTAAGAATGTAAATCTTAAATAAATATTTAAATTACACTAATATTCCAATTAAAAGACTTAGAGATTTAGAAATTAAAATCCTGAATTGTCAACGTAACCTTTAATAATTTTCATAACTGAAAAATGAACAAATTAGCAAATATGAAACTAATACCAAATAAATGATTCAACAAAAATCCTAGAATAGATCTATGAGTTGTAATAAACTCATTCGTAGCTTGAAAAACCCGAATAAAAATTTCTTTGACTTTAATAGATACCAAAAACGAGATTTCACATATTGAATTGATAATTCAAGATATAATCAAAAGTAACTCCAAATTTCAAAAACCGATAAGATACAGTTTAATAATAGAGCTTATCGGTATAGAACAATAACTTAAAGAGGATTTACTAAGATTATCAATACATAATAGATACTAATACGGATCAATAATTATTAATCTAGATCTAAAATAAAAATTTCAAACCCACTGTTATACTCGTTAAGAATTCTGAATTTATTAAGACTTGATTCCAAATCCGATTTATTGAGCTTAAAAAAAATAAATAAATTAATCACGTAAGTTAAACTACTAAAATAATTAATCACGTAAACTAAAAATTATTCATAAACAATCTAGAATTGTTATAGGAATTTAGAAAATTCTCTTACGATAAAACTTGTGTATAATAGTAATAAATATGCATTTAAAAATTAATGTTTGCTAAAATATTTTAGTTGTTAATTATTAAGCAAATAAAAAAACAAATCGATTAATAATATATATATATATATATAATGAAAACCACAGCAAATCACATGCCGGAATTTCACAAACAGGAACGAGCAAAGTCCACGTAACAGCTAGTCTACTCTGCACAACTGAAGAATTTCTCACGCGCGCGCAGCAGGGGTTACCGAGTGAGACAGATTCATTTCCACGCAACAGCAGCAGCAGCGTTGAAGCATCTGGACCTCACAAGCGTGGAAGCAGCAGGAGTATCGGCGTTTTGTCTTAAGCGCTGTAGTGACCGAGTAGGAAATCCCACGCGCTACACGAGCTGAAGAATTCCCTTTGAGCACAACAGCAACACGCACAACGGCGGCAGAGGACCGCTGCAATTCCTCCTCCCGCGCTGCAAATGGGAGAAACCGAGCAGAATTTCCACGAGGAAGCAGCACAAGCATCGACCAGATTCTTCCACGCACGGACATAAGCAGATCCTTCACGTGCACCCAGCTCCTTCTCCACGCACCCAGCAGCACCCTACTTCCACACACACACGCACAGCACAACGCTTGGGTTGGAAACAGAGCACATGAACAGAGCAAATTACAGCTGCTTCAAGTCCAACTTTGATCTAACTTTGAGCTCAAAAATTCAACATGAAGATGACATATAACCCAACACAATCACTCCACCTGTAATCAATATTTAATGCTAAGAATTTCAACTCAAAATGCAACCAAGAAAGCTCCAAATGGTCTTGGAATCACCAAACCAGCAGCTGCAGTGGAGGAAATTCAAACAAGAATATTGCAGCATTCACATTTAAGTTGCCTAATTTAAACACCAAATTTCAACAAGAAAATAACATCCAAACCAACCACAAAATAACAGCTAGATCTTCATTAATTAAAGAAGAAATCCAACTCAAATCAAAGTCAAACTTAGTTCTAAAATATTGTCCAAATCCTTGTTGAAAAAGCTGCAGTAGGGGTGGAAAAACAACAACAACAACTGCAGCAGAAATTACAAATTCAACCTCTGTTCTAGCTCAAATTTTGATCCGATTTTTACACAAGTTGAGCCCCAAAAATTTACACACATAAATGGTATTAATTAGCTACCAAACAAATATAATTAATGCCCTCAAAGTTAGCCATGAATCCATCAAAACAAAGTCCAAATTTGCAACTCTAAATTGCCAAATTCGTAGGAAAAAATTCCAGCTGCTATTTTGCATCTTTTTCAAACCCAAAAACATTTCCTTAGCCTCTAAAACTTAGCCTAGACTTAGTATATATATGTAAACTTAAGTTAGTTGCAATTTGAGCTCATAACTCTCACAAAATCCTCTCAAAAACACAGCTATAAAGAGAATTGCGTCCAGCCCTTTTCCTTTCCTTTTTTCCATTACAAACTTCAATTTAGAAAGCTTAGAAACCTT
This sequence comes from Combretum micranthum, assembly GCA_024138025.1. NCBI lineage: Eukaryota > Viridiplantae > Streptophyta > Magnoliopsida > Myrtales > Combretaceae > Combretum > Combretum micranthum. The sequence continues at coordinate 304,293 of JAMXBD010001696.1, read as the reverse complement.
TGTAAGATTAACCATAAACCCTTAGCTTATTTCCATATCCTATCTACACACTAAGTATATCTAAAAACATCAATTCCTCTCTCCAACAACATCCAAAACCAAATCAAAAAGTTTTGGTTATCCTAAAATCCAAGATGGGAAAGCTAGCTTAATAAGGTAAGAATATTGATTAGAATTTTAAACTCCCATTACAATGATGCTAATTTATAATTTAATTAAGAACTCATCATCTAACCTTGATATAGGTTCGATTCTTGCTTAGAAAGGGAGTTGAAAATCCTTTTTCTATTCCAAGCCAAGGTAAATTCTAAACTATCAACCTATCTTTGTTATACTTGTGTATAGACTTTAAGATAAATTGTTGAACATTAAAAGAAACTTATGTAGTTAGAAGAAGTTGTTAATTCATTGATGAATTCAAGTAGATGGATTGTTGATATTAGGAATGTTTAGATATTGTCAACTAAGGAAGACAACAACTTAAAAATATTATAGATATGGTAATAGTAAATTCGGATTTTGAAATAAAGTAGACAAAACAAGACTCGAATTTCATCTAATCTAGTCTAAATTCATGTCTAATGCTTCTAAGACCTTACATGAACATAAAACTTGATAAATCAAGCTTTAAATGCATGATTAGGAGTTCTACATTACAAGAAAAGTATTATGAACAAATTCATAGAAATTACACATATTAATACCTCTATGAATCATGAATGAACTTAGGACATGAATGAAGGCTTAAATGAGATCCTCTAAAATAATATACAATCAAAAGAAAATTAAAAGAATTAAACAATATAAATTCCTTTACTGTAAGAATCAATACTTAAGAAATCACAAAATAGAAAATCATTCAATTTACAGTCTTAATAAACCAACATCAATTTTACTGTTATCCCTATAAGTATGATTATAATTATTGCTATTAATATTACTACTGAGTATATTATTCAATGTTGATGATTTTTTTCATTAAGAGTTATGAATGATTATTAATACTGTTATTTTCACGTTAACGCTACTATATTCATATTATCATCTATACTATTATTATTATTTTTGTCATTAGTACTATTAATTACTAATAGTATGAAGATGATTATTATTATTATACCTGCATTTAATACTAATCTTAATATTAATGTTTCAAAACTAATATTACTAATAATATTGTAGTATTAAACTTAGCTTGTTTTGCAATAAGAATAAAACTGAAGTATAATAGCAATTTGATATATCTATATGTGATTTTTATAACTTTTGAAAGATATAGATAATAAAACATACCCTTAAATAAATAAAAATACCAATTTGAGAGACAGATAAGGTTGACGGGCAAAGAATTAATAAATAAAAATCTCCTATTAAAAGCAGTAGAACTTAAGAAAAGACAAACCCCTTCAATAAAAATATAGATAGCAATTAATAAAAGCTATACCAAGTATCGATACGGAATAGTTAGGCACCTATAAGGATTCAATTAAATTAATCAACGATACAGTAATTAATATGACAGACTTAGTCTAATATCCGACAATAGAGATCAACACCTTTAAATTATAGGAAGACTTCTCTTACAGAAATAATCCAATAATAAATCTATGTTATTTCCTTTCATAGGAAAATAGATCAATTCCCGGATTTCCGATAGCTTATACAACAGCTTAGCATGGACCACAGGTGAGTAACTTAGACTTGTTACATTGTTTGTGCTTGTAGTATAGTTGCATTTGGAATAATATATATATATTCAATTGATATGCATGCGGGATTGGGATACAGCATGATGCGTGGTGTATGATTGAATGGTAAATTATCATAATATAAGCGATAATCCTATTGTATGATAAATATTGTATGAAATATGTTGATGATTGTCTGTAAATTGTATGATCACCTTAAACTTGATTAACAACTGTCGGTACGATAAATGAAACGGACATGCATTGCACGATTTGCATAAACTGCATTATGTTTTTACGAACACCTATCACGTGTTAGAATTTCGGTTCTTGGTAATACTTGGTTTTTCTAGGCAATGGGCTATTAGTTCTACGCAAATTTACCTTGTTCTGTCGGTTCCATGGGAACTAACTGGTAACGAAGGACGTCGCCCATGGTATCGCTGTGTGAAATGGCTAACACTTAGTGGAGTTTCTAAGGTACAAGACAGGAACTGAGTGTTTAAAACATCATTAACATAAAGAGATAATAATTGTGAGGATTATGGATTCCTGTGTACTTAGTTTCTCCTGGGTAGGTGATTCAGGTATCGGTTCCTTCAACTCCGATGAGAGGGCGTAAATCTCCATCCTATTTGGATTCCGGTTTGTCCAAGCTTGTAATTGTTCATATGTTTGATTGATGCATTACATATGATTGATAATAACTTGCTTGTTGTGATAAGTCTGGTTATTCACTGAGCCCGTGGTTCACTCACTCCCCAACAGTTTTTGTGCAGGATTATTACTAGCTGGGATTGGGCTAGGAATGTGTGAAGAGAGCTTCTCCAACAAACTCTATTGAAGATAGAGATATAGGATATGGTGAACTTAGAATATAAATTAGATGAATTTTGAATTTTGTATGTTGTAGTTTGGAAACCCATTTCACTATTTGGTGGGGGATACCGATTCTCTGCGATCTTGGTGGAAATTGGAAAATCAAATTTCATAGTTGAAATACTGTAATATATTATATCATTTGTAGAATAAAATTTTATAAATAAATAGAGTCTTGTACACTCTGACATACAAGACGGCTCTCATGTTACGGGTGCACACGTGATATGATGGCTTTAGATAAATCCTGTTAGGCCCCCACACTAGAGTCGTGACACCTAGTTCATCTATATGTATTTTGGATAGCTTAGACTGCCATCGTGTTTTATTTAAACTTATTATGATTTGTGGGTCATATATCCTTATTTATCTTCATGATGACTTCTATTAGTATTATTATTCCACATTTGTCATTCTTTTAAATAGATACTGTAAAATCCTATGGTTCCTCTAACTATGAGTACACCTTGAACATCGTATGAGAAGTCTTTGAATGACAAGAGAGTCATTTCTAGACTTCAGTACCTTGTATGCTGGATTATCATGTTTAAAATACCGTTCGAGGCATGATACTAATAGGTACTAGATTTCCGTTAGTTTCTTTCCATTTCTCCACTTTTCCTCTTTAATTTTAGGTATCCAAACGTAATATTTCCACTGACTTCTTTTCCTTTCTGCAGGTTTCACCTGTGCCAAACACAACATTAAATTTATCATCATTCATGTAGTAAGTCATCAATTGTAGAGAAGAACCTGCCAAGATAAGAACAGTTCATTCATCCCAAAAGGGATGTTAACAATGCTGGACATAGAGATCGTTACGTGTCAGTTAAGTCCAATTTATCTTCTTCATCAGCTCATGTTGTTACTATACTAGGTACTTGCTATAAAAAACCAGACACAAATACCATGCAACAACAAAGATTCCTCAAACGGGCCTATATAGCTTCTCCCCATTACTAACAAAATAAGTTCCATCATACCTTTAGGTGTATTTAATTATTGACCCTTCTACACATAAATGGCTCGATTCGGCTTTTTCGCGATTGGCCATCATCATCTGCCACAATAATCAATCTTTAGAAGCTAGGAATATACCAAGAATGGAGAAGCTAGGAAACGTTATAGTAGCCCCAGATTATTCAAAGGAAAATCTAGTTTCGAATAATGATCTTTCAGAGATATGCAGCACCAAAATCTTTTCCTAATAATGATGTTAGGGATAAAAAAGACCAAACAAAATGTTAATCTTTTCTTGGCAGGAAAAAAGGAAGCTAGTTATCAATAGAAGTCCCTTACTACTTCCAATTATCCCTGTGCCATAAAAAAGTTGTCAATAAGTTGGAAAGGGGGATAAGGTTTAGTGGACTTGTATAGAATTAAGGCCAGCTCTTCATGTAGGTATCCCAATTAGAACAGACTTGTTAACACATAGGATCACTATTGAATCTGGTTGCCGTTTTAGTAAGAAGGAACTCGAAACCACAGAGCATATTCTTAAAAACTATGATTATGAAAAACAATGATTATGTTAGAAATTTCTAGTTCTCTCTCTATTTTCAAAGTCAGAGCAACATTCAAAGGTCTTGGGCTTGTTCCTTATCTTTTATGGTTGGAGGTTTTGGGGTGAAGGATAAACCAAACTAAAGTTAATGCTGAAGAGTGATAGGATTTTATTTTACTTTTCATTCGGCTAAAGTTTTTTTATTTTTTTCCTTTCTTCTCTCTCTCTCTCTCTCTCTCTCTCATCCTTTAGATAATCCCTATAACAAAGTTTATGTGATTTTAGTTAAAAGGGTAAAATTCACGGACCTCTCCTGAAAACTTTAAAAATTACATGAAACTCCAGGTTTTTTAAAAGCCAGCATTTACTCTCTCTAAAAACAAGTAAATTGCATGGGTCTCCCTTGAATATTTTAAAAATTGCATGGACCCCTATTTTTTTTCATAAGCCAACCCTTACATCCCAAAAAACTAACATGATGATAATACGTAAGTTTTGTTTATTTGGTTTTAACATGTCATTACATATAATATATAATTAATAAATGCTTCAAAAAAATTTTTAAATTTAAATTAAAGAATGAAAACCTTTATTTATTTATTTTTTACCCTTAAAACTTGGCATCTAAAATGCTATTCTAATTTTAAAAACTTTTTTGACTAAAAAAATAGTGTCACTGGGTGTGTTTTAATATAATAAAAACTTTTTAAATATATTTGCTTCATGCTGAAGTGCAATTCTAAAAAGAAAAAAAAAGCAACAATTAGATTTTTTTTTCTTTTTCTAAAAATATTAATTCTATAAAAACTATAGTAAAATTTCAAAATATTTTTTAAAAATATTTTTTTAGACATAATGTATATGACTAAGCAAAATTTATATATTATTATCACATAATTTTTTAGGGATATAAGTATTGAATTTTGTAAAATCTAGGGGTCCATACAATTTTCAAAGTTTTTAAGGGAGATTTGCATAATTTACTTATTTTTAGGAGGTGTAAGTGCTAATTTTTAAAAAACCTAGGAGCTCATGCAATTTCTAAAATTTTTAGGAGAGATACATGTAATTTACTGTCATGAGAAAATCATTTAATATGGAAAAGAAAAATATAAATTTACTTCCTAGTCTGTTGTTTTACTTTATAACTAAAAATTAAGGTGAATAATCAGCTAACATTAATAAATATGTTTATCTTCATTTAGCACGTACAAGAGAAGAAAGCATCAAGAGATTGTCATGTTTTTTAAAAGATTGGATAACCATTTCTAAGTTAGCGTATAAAATTTCAAATTCTTAACAGTATAAGAAAACCAACTATTCATTAAATAAACAATGCTTTTGAATGAAACCTCTCCACATATATATCATCTTCTTGACAATAGACTCCATGGTATATACCTTCTTAAAATACAAAAAGTCTTATTATCAAGCAATTAATATGCTAATTTCAAATTAAAAAGCAACCGGTTTTGAAATCCCTAATAAATTACTAAAATAAATTAAATATTCTCTCAGTCCTCACTTAATAATCATACTGCTTCAAAAAAAAAAAAAAAAAAAAGAAAGTTGGTATTTCAATAATCATTGATATCAATTTAAAACTTTATGTTTCTCTATGCTTACTTATAGTGTTACTAGTGAAAATCAATCAAACTAATAAGCATAGAGATATGATGGTATTATTTACTCAATACTTTAAAATTGAAACATATACAAAATGAGGATTTTTAAGAAGGAAATACAAATTTGCTAAGAGATATGTTCTAATTAAGAGTTCTTTTAAGTATCTAAATGCAATGGCGTTCAATGAACGGTAGTAAGTCTCATAATTTCTAATAATAGGATATACTGAAACAATAAAATATTAATAAGCACTAAAAACTTCGTGTTATATAGAGATTGTTAAAAAAATTTCAAATGGACGGATACAACAGTTGAAATAAATAATATGACGGTTTATAATGGAGAATCGTGTTGGAATATCTGACACGCTTATTTGCATGACAGAGAGTTTAAAAAATGAGACGCACACGGATCACGGATCGTGGGTGCAAGTAGACATCCCAATGGTTGTGGGTTGGATGCGAATCGGGATCTGATCCAATGGATCCAAGTCCTTTATGCTAAGGCCCATAACAGTCTTGCTTTAATGGTAGGATTGCTCGAACCCGTGGACTAACCGGTTCAATAGAGCGGGTCCATCAGTTTGGACCTATAAAAAATATTTCTTTTAAGGGTTAAAAGCAACAACACTATGTAAACTTTAGAAATAACGCAGATTAATTTCATAAACTTTGAAAGTATGGATTTTTAACCCCATGAACTATACACAATTTGCAAGTTTACGACATTTTGTACTTTTCTGTAAAAAGTACAAAATTTGTACTGTTTCATGTGTAATTTTTCATACAACATTTGTATGGATTTGTTTCGAAAAGGATGAAAAGGGACGAGATGTCCTAAACTTGAAAAATTATTTATAATTCAGGGGGGAAACAACCACACTTTCAAAGTTTAGGGCTCAATTTAAGCCATCCTTAAAGTTTAAGCGGTGTTTTTATATCTTCCCTCTTTTTGTTAAATAAGGATATTGAAGGGAAAAATAACCATTTTTTTTAAATTAGACCCTTGAGACTCGTTAAGTCCTATAGGTCCCATGACGGACCTGGCATGGACCTGTTGACCACGGCTGGTTCCCCAAATGGGTCTGAACTATCCTACTAGTGCGGGTCCTACAGTCCGAGTTGGGTTTGGACGTAAGCAATTCGCCTTGCAAGACCCAAGGGCACTTGTTCTTTCCTCATCTTAATTTTTTGTTTTTCTTAGATATATAAATCACACTGCTATGACACTTAGCCTCTTAAGGAATAACTAGTAAACACGCATGGACAGGTGTGTAAAAATTAAATATAATAGAATAATTGCATTGCAAATATAAAATAGTTACTAATATTGTCAATATTAGAAATAGTTGAATGTGTAAAATTAGTCACTAAACATTTCACAGATTTATTTAGGCTCAACTTCAATATTTGTAAAAGTTAATGGCTTAATTCAAAATATATAACCCCTTAGTTGTTGTGATGAAATTTTACTTTCAAGGTTGCAAATAAGTATATATATTCCTAAATATAACTTAAAATACATTAAAAAATTTAATAGAGGAATTTCATCTAATAACTATATTTAAATTTAAATTGAACTCAATATCAAATTACATGATGAAGATCACCAAACTAATTTACACAACAGTAATAGGGTAAATTGCATTAAAAAAAATGTAAACTTTTAATGGTAAGTTCATTTATGTCAATATTTCAAAGTGTTTGAAAAGAGGAATAAATATTTGAAGGTAATTTCATGTAAGGTATGAAAGTTTTGAGTTATTAAAAAGAGGAATTAATGTTTTATAAAGTAGCTCAAATAACATATTCATAATTGACCATTGAAGAAAATTGAGAAAATTTAACTTGTTGGAGTGTGACCGGATTTCTGTAATCGACTCCCATAGTTAAATGTTAATGAATGAATATTTGACTACACATTTATTATTCATTCATTATATATTTAATGGTCATAATTTAGGCCTTTATTACTCATTAATTACACATTTAAATTCATAATTAGGCCATTATGTCGGTTATCCTTACACTTACACCACACACATATATATATATGTGTGTGTGTGTGTGTTGTTTCTAGGGTTATATACACAACACATACACACAAAATTTTCATTGAGAAATTTGAAAGTTTAGAGTTGTAATTCTCTCAAACCTTTGTACTCCTACTTTGATATAGTGTGATTTCTCTCTCACCTCTGCCCATAGTTTTTCCCGAAAGGATTTCCATGTAAAATCTGTGTGCTCTTTACTTTCTGCTTGCTATTATCGTTTTTGATTGCGTGATTTGTTTATAACAAATTGGTATCAGAGCATAGGTTTTGATAATGGCAACCATGAAGTACGATATTCCTCTTTTGGATCGCAACACTAGATTCTCGTTGTGGTAGGCGAAGATGCGAGCAGTTTTAGCACAGATGGATCTTGATGATGCACTTCTAAGGTTTGATAAGATCCCTGCATCTTGGTCATCGGATGAAAAGCAACGAAAAGACTGAAAAGCCCTTTCGCAGATTCATCTCCATCTATCGAATCAGATTCTTCAGGATGTGCTTAAGGAGAAGATCGCGGCCGCATTATGGTTGAAACTGGAACAACTATGTATGCCGAAAAGCTTAACCAGTAAGTTGCATTTGAAACAAAGGTTGTATTCTCATCGTTTAGAAGAAGGTGCATCTCTTGATAATCACTTAACAACCTTTAAAGAAATTGTTTCTGATTTAGAAACGTTGGAAGTTAAGTATGATGAAGAGGATTTAGGTTTAATCCTCTTATGTTCTTTACCTTCATCATATGCGACCTTTAGAGATACCCTTCTGTATAGTCATAATACTTTATCGATTGATGAAGTTTATGCTGGTTTAAGCTCTTTTGAAAAGATGAAACATCTTGTAATTAAATCTGAGTCTACTTCTGAAAGTTTGGTAGCACGTGGTAGGAGTTAAGACCGTAAGTTTGGTGGGAATTCTAGAGGCAGATCTAAATCTCCAAATAGATTTAAAACATGTAACTATTGCGCAAAAAAAAGGCCACATTAAGGCAGATTGTTCTAAGCTGCAGAATAAAAATAAGAAGACTGGTAAGAATCAAAAGCAAAATCAATATGATAAAATGGTTGAGGCCAATGTTGTTGAAGATCATACTGATTGATCTTCTTGTTGCTTCTGATAGTGATTCACAGGCCAGTAAAGAGTGGATTTTGGACTCTGGATGTACCTTTCATATGTGTCCCAATTGAGATTGGTTTTTAACATATGAAATGGTTTCCAGAGGTGTTGTTTTGATGGGAAATAACACTTCTTGTAAAGTTGTAGGTATTGGAATGATTAAGATCAAGATGTTTGATGGCGTAGTTAGAATGCTTGGTGATGTGGGATGCATTCCTGATTTGAAGAGAAATTTGATTTCTCTTAGTACCCTTGATCTGAAAGGGTATCAGTATACAAGTGAAGGTGAAGTCCTGAAGATCCGTAAGGGTTCATTGGTGGTGATGAACGGCCATAGAAAGACTGCTAATCTTTATTCATTATAGGGTTCTGTTGTGATAGGTGATACAATCGTTGGCTTCTCCTTGTGGGATGAAGATGCCACTAGGCTATGGCATATGCGTCTGGGCCATATAAGTGAAGTTGGTATGGTAGGATTAAGTAAGCGAGGGCTTCTGGATGAGCAAGGCATTAGGAAATATTTTTGCGAACACTGTGTATTTGGAAAGCAGAAACGGGTCAGGTTCACCATAGGTGCCCATAATACTAAAGGCACTATGAACTATATTCATTCTGACCTTTGGGGTCCTGCTAGAGTACCCTTTAGTAGCGGTGCTAGCTATATGATGACCATTATAGATGATTACTCCAGAAAGGTTTGGGTATATTTCTTGAAATAGAAAAGCGATGCCTTATCTACGTTCAAAGTGTGGAAGACGATGATTAAGAAACAGATTGGAAAACAGGTGAAGCGTCTACACACTGATAATGGTTTGGAATTCTGCTCCAGCGAATTCAATGACTTGTGTAAGTTTGAAGGGATTGTTAGACATCTCACGGTTCCTGGTACACCCCAGCAAAACGAGGTTGCAGAACGTATGAACAGAACCATTATGGAGAAGGTGAGATGTATGCTCTCCAATTCGAAGTTGCCAAAATCTTTTTAGGTGGAAGCTGCCTCCATAGCTTGTTTGCTAATCAATAAATCTCCATTGACTTCCATTGAGAAGAAGACTCCACATGATATGGTCTGGATCCCCTTGCAGGTTATTCTGATTTGAAAATATTTAGATGTCCTGCATATGCTCATGTAAACAATGGCAAACTTTAGCCTAGATCCTTAAAGTGTGTGTTTCTTGATTTCAAGATTAGGGTTAAAGGATATAAATTATGGTGTCCCAAATTGAAGAAAGTTGTTATTAGTAGGGACGTTGTATTTGATGAATCTACTATGTTGCATGATTTATGTCCTATTGTTACTTCTGATGAAACCCAGTAGAAACCAAGTGTGCAGGTGGAGTTTGATATCAATACAGATTCAATAAAGCCTATCTCTCAATCGATTCTACATCTCAACAGCCATAGTATTCAATTGCTAAGGACAGACCCAGGAGAAAGATAAGGCCTCCACAGAGATATGGGGAAGCAGATCTAGTTGCATATGCATTGAATGTGGCTGATGATGTTGATTCAAGTTTGGAACCATCTACTTATACAGAAGCGATTAGCTGTGATGATTCTAGTAAGTGGATGATAGCCGTGCAAGAAGAAATGGAATCCCTCCAGAAGAATCGAACATGGGAGTTAGTGAAACTTCCCAAGATTAAGAAAGTCGTTCGCTGCAAGTGGGTTTATAAGAAAAAGGAAGGAGACTCAAGTTGTGAACCCAGATACAAAGCAAGGCTTGTAGCGAAAGGATACAATCAAATACCAAGTATTGATTTTATTGACGTGTTTTCTCCTATTGTGAAACATAGCTCAATTCGAGCACTGCTTGGTATTGTGGCTATGGAGGATCTTGAGTTAGAGCAGCTTGATGTAAAGACTGCGTTTTTGCTTGGAGAACTTCAAGAAGACATTTACATGCACCAACCGGAAGGTTTTGGGGTCTTAGGGAAAGAAGACCATGTGTGCAGATTAAAGAAATCCCTATATGGGATGAAGCAATCACCACAATAGTGGTATAAAAGATTTGATTCTTTTATGACTTCTCATGATTTCAGGAGAAGTAATTATGACAGCTGTGTATATTTTAAGCGCTGTGAAGATGGGTCATTTTTGTATCTACTTTTATATGTGGATGATATGTTGACAGCGGCCAATGATCGAGGAGAGATTGACAGGGTCAAAGCACAATTGAGCAAGGAATTTGAGATGAAGGACTTGGGTGTAGCCAAGAAGATTCTTGGTATGGAAATTTCAAGAGACAAAAAATCAAGTGTATTACACTTGAGTCAGAAAAGGTATATTGAGAAGATACTCTCCAGGTTCAATATGAAGAGTGCTAAACCTATTAGTACCCCTTTAGAAGGTCATTTTAGACTGTCGTGTGATCAGTCTCCTAAATCAGAAGATGAAATTGACTATATGTCAAAGGTTCCTTACTCTAGTGCAGTAGGGTCTCTTATGTATGCAATGATTTGCATGCATCCAGATTTGACATATGCCGTTAGTGTTGTTAGTAGGTAAATGGCGAATCCTGGTAAGGAACACTGGAAAGTAGTCTAGTTGATCTTCAGATACTTAAGAGGAACTACTAAGGTATGTTTACATTTCGAGAAAACTAGAGATAAGGTCATCAGATTTGTTGATTTGATTTCGCCGGCGACTTGGATAAAAGAAGATCTATCACAGGGTATATTTTCTCTCTTGGTGGCTGTGCGATTAGTTGGAAAGCCACCTTACAAGCTACTGTTGCTCTATCCACTACAGAGGCGGAATAAATCGCTATTACAGAGGCAATTAAAGAGGTTATTTGGTTGAAAGAATTGTTTTCTGAGTTTAGTAATTTGGAGATGTCTACAGTATTTTGTGATAGTTAGATGAAAGGACTAAGCATATCGACATGCGTTATCACTTTGTACGTGATATTATTGCTCGAGGAGATATTACAGTGAGCAAGGCGAGCACTCATGACAACCTTGCAAATATGTTGACCAAGACACTTCCCATTGCAAAGTTTGAGCATTGCTTAAACTTGCTAAGTGTCGGTAGCTGATTGATTCCTTTGAGGAACTTGTGGAAGATGTGGAGTTGTTTATCAAAGTTTTGGAGTTTATTGTGTTTGTTACTCTAGAATTCGTGTTAAGGTGGAGATTGTTGGAGTTTGTGAACCGATTTCTATAACCGACTCCCATAGTTAAATGTTAATGAATAAATATTTGACTACACATTTATTATTCATTCATTATACATTTAAAGGTCATAATTCAGGCCTTCATTACTCATTAATTACATATTTAAATGTTATAATTAGGCTATTATGTCAGCTATCCTTATATATGTGTGTTGTTTCTAGGGTTATATACACAACACATTACATACACAAAATTTCCATTGAGAGATTTGAAAGTTTAGAGTTATAATTCTCTCAAACAGGCCTTCATTACTCATTAATTACATATTTAAATGTCATAATTGGGCTATTATATCGGCTATCCTTATATATGTGTGTTGTTTCTAGGGTTATATACACAACACATTACATACACAAAATTTCCATCGAGAGATTTGAAAGTTTAGAGTTATAATTCTCTCAAACCTTTGTATTTCTACTTTGATATAGTGTGATTCCTCTCTCGCCTCTGCCCGTGGTTTTTCTTGAAAGGGTTTCCACGTAAAAGCTATGTATTCTTTACTCTCTACTTGCTATTATCGTTTTTGATTGCGCAATTTGTTTATAACATAACTAAAAAATAATATAAACATCGATACCTAAAAATGGATTTTGTGAAACTTGATACTTCGTTTGATTCACTTCTGAATCACTGATTTCTTTTTTTTGACCATTTAAAATGTTGCTATCTTAAATAAATTTATTGTTAAATGTTGATATCTTTTGCCTTCTGGTGTAATTTATCCAACAATAATATATAAAGTACAATTATATATATATATATATATAATACAAGCTCAATTCTCACTTTATTATTATAAGTTGATAAACAAAAGATAGAAGGGAAACAAAGAGCTAAATACAAAATAGAAATTGTTTAAGAGAAGAAACACTTTAATCTCTTTTCCTTTTCTACCATCTTTCTTAAAAGATTGTTGTTTCAATTTTTGATTCCCATTAGAGAAGTGTGAATAAATTGCAGTTTCTAAGAAAAGTTAGGGATAATATGTGAGAGAGAATAATGTCGTCTTGATAAATATGTGAAAAAATGTTGAAAGAGATAAGAACGGGTAGTTAATTATGTATAGCACTCCCTAAAAAATTATAATTTCCTAAGAAATATGGGAAAGATGGAATGATGATTGAAAAACAATTTATGGTTAAAATTGACTATACAACCATTATAAGAATGATAATCTATTAAGATGCAAAAACATAAATGAAAGAATCATATAAGATATAAGATATAAAAGTGGAATCATAAAGTTTAGTTTAGATAGTATATATGAACTTTGGACAAGAAGTTTAAAATATAGATCAACTTGTAAAGACAACACTATTACAAATGATTAGCTACTGCATCAAAACACAAAAGGCTTCTTATTTCCCCCATTCATACTCTTCCTTTCTCATGGTCTTTTCCTCTAATATCATATATTAAGGTTCATTTTGGTTCGTTGGTTTCTAGTTTTTTTTTTTTTTTGGTCGTCTTAAACAGATTGTATGTTAAGAAACACATACAGATGAAAAATAAATATTTTTACTTATAAAAAAAATTAAAGAGACTAGATACAAATCCAATATAGAGAAGATTAAGATGCAGATTGAATGTAGATTAGGTACAGATACAAATTCATATCAAAATCAGATGATCCAAACAGACCCATCAAATTAATTCACCATCACTCTAAATTGAATATTGCAGTGACTTTAGTAATCAAACGAATATTCAATTCTATGTAATTTCAAATATCTATGTAAAAATCTAGAAGTGTTGCAGTTCAACACATTAATGCCAATCAACTTTGATCCAATATCAAATTCATGCATGATTGTTATTTAATGGTAAGATATTTATATATGTACTAATACGTTGCTGGTACTGTTCAAATTATATGGATGGGTCACTTTATATATAAAGATACACAATTACAAGTATTAAGGAAGGAGGGAATCAAATTTAATTTGTATTACTAAAAGGGCAATAATATGTTTTGAATTGCTAAAAAAAAGTTTTAAGTTATATATGCATTAGATGGAATAGAAATTGCATATTAATCATATGAAAAATGATAAACGTAAAATGAAAACTTACATAAACTAGAGAGAGCACATTTGGATCTTTGCAAATAAATGCTTTCATGTAGGACTGAGCAAAAAAACTGACTGAACTGTGAACCGTACTGGACCAAACCAAACTGATCAGTTCAAACCAAACCGAACCGATATAGTTTAAGAAAATTTAAATTGTGTGGTTGTAGAGTTTTAGACCATGTGCTTTTGCTTGACCCAGCCAGTAAAGAAAGAAAAAAAGAGAGACACCTGGAAACATACACTCTAACCTCTGTCCCTCGAAAAAATATTGGCTATCAAGCAATTTGCTCTCTTTATCATTGTCTCAGTCTTAATGTCCCTTACTTCTTTAGCAGTGATCGACGATCCCATTACTCACATCTACTCGCCTCTTCATCGGTTCACTAGATTCTTGTTGACTCTCTAATCTCTGTCTCTTATTGATTGTCACTCGCAAGTTCCCAACCTAGTCGCTATCCTCTATATCCCTAACTCTCTCTCTCTCTTTCTTTTTCGTGCTTGAGAAGACACGAAAAATGACTTAAATGCAACATCTTTGTTTATTTTTCAATAGCATGTAAGTAAACATTATTTTTTATTAATATTTTAATAATAAAAATTGTCAATCTTTAAATTCAAATTAAAAAAAAATTAATTCGATTTTGTGGCATTTGAATAATATAACAGCTCAGTTTGGGTTAGTTCATCATTGTGCTGGCAAAGTGATGGCTTCTTTATTTAAGTTATTATTTTCTTGATTTTCCTTTTTGGATAATTCAATATTAAAAGTGACTTTTGAGGTGATGGATGCACTTCTTGATGTTAAAATTTTTTGAAAACCCTACACCATGATGTTACATTGAAGATGCTACTAAAGATCTGGTCTTTATTGAGTTTTAATGGTAGTTTGAGGCGAAGGATGCACTTCTTGATGTGTTTTGGTGCGTAAATTAAATCTTTTGCAGTTTGTGTGTGATGGTACAATAGAAATTCTTATACTATCATGTTACTATTATTCTTTTTTTTTTCTATGGTTTATTTGTTGGCTTTTGGTTAAGAAACCATAGTTTGATTTTGTTCAATTAAAGCGTTGACTATGTAAGATGGCATATAGATTATTCTAGGAGTTTGCTTGATAGATTTAACTAGTTTAGGAAGGTAGCAAGGACTTTACTTGGAAAAATATAACTATTTTGTACTCTAAAGAGAGAGAAGTGAGTTTTGGACTAGAGATAGATGACATTAGGATCTTAAGATTTGAATTCAGTAGAGAAATAGAAAAAGAAATCATTAGAGGAATGACAAATTGTATAGTTTTTTTGAATTCATAGGATACTTTATCTTGCTTTTTGAGCACTAATTCATTCAGTTGATAGATCATTTTGGTGTAGAAACTACTGTACGTTGCTCCATTCCTTTTACTTGCCATCATTTGATATATGAAAAAGTGGATTTGCACAATTGACTATAATGATTACAAAAACGGTTCGAACCATCTACTGAGCCATAGATTTTAGGTTTGAAAAGATAGCGAACCAAACCATATACTTAGGTAAAATAGTAAATCGAACCGCATATGTGCCCATCCCTACTTCCATGTGTCTAAGCGCTAGTAACTACAAATAATATATTTTAAATTGCTAAAAAAAGTGAAAGTCATATATCCATCATATGGAGTAGAAATTGCATATTAGTCGTTTGAAAAATAAATAAAGGTAAAATGCAAACTTACATAAATTAAATAGAGAGAGCACAATTCGACCTTTGCAATAAAAAAATTAAGCTTTAGCCACATTTAATAAACGTCATAGTATAGAATAAATGCTGCTAAATATATTTTGTATATTCTTTTGGCATGATAGAATATATTTAGCAGCATTTATTTTATATGCAATGACGTTTATTAAATGTAGCTAAAGCCTAATTTTTTTTGTGGTCTCCGTGTGTTTAAGCCCTACTGACTACAAATAATATATTTTAAATTGCTAAATGAATTTCCAAGTCATATATGCATTAGATGGAATAGAAATTGCATATTATTCTTTGAAAAAAAAACAAGATAAAAATAAAATGCAAACTTACATAAAGTAGAGAGAGCACATTCTTACCTTCATAAGTGCTTCCATGTGTCTAAGCCTTACTGATTACAAATATTATATTTTAAATTGTAAAAATAGGTTCCAAGTCATATATGCATTAGATGGAATAGAAATTGCATATTAGTGGTTTGAAAAAAAGATAAAGGTAAATGGCAAACTTACAAAAAGTAGATCACCACAAAAAATATAAAAAAAAATTACATAAAGTGGAGAGAGCACATTCTAACTTTTATATGTGCTTCAATGTGGCCAAGCCTTATCAACTTCTAATAATATATTTTAAATTGTTTTAGAAAGTTCAAGTCATGGATGCATCAAATAGAATAGAAATTGCATAAAGTGGAGAGAACACATTTTAACCTATATAAATGCTTCAATAGGGAAAAAAAAACTTAAAGTGGAGAGAGCACATTCTAACCTTTTTAAGTGCTTCAATGTGTCCAAGCCTTTCCAACTTCAATAATATATTTTAAATTGCTTAAAAAAGGTTCAAGTAATGGATGCATCAAATATAATGGAAATTGCATATTAGTCATTTGAAAAAGAGATAAGTAAATGTAAATTTACATAAAATAGAAAGCACTTTACAAATGCTTCCACACGTCCGTACCCTACTAAACATAAGATATTTGCTAGTTAGCTAGCTTTTCATGCAAAATCTTATGGTTTTCACACTAAGAAGACTATTAAATGCGGGAAGAACTTAGAAACTACCTAAAAAAATGGTGGCTATGCTCATTTCATTTTGATGTAATATGCTTCTTAATAATAATGATGATGATGATGGCTGTTTAGGGTACTTATTAATGGTTAAAAGAGGAAATATTTCTATACTGTCTTGCATTATATATATATATATATATTATATTATATATATATTTTTGTGAAATGTGTAGGTAGACTTGAATTGTGGATATATATATATATATATATATATATTGTGGATTCATTGAAAATGAGATGCCATGTGTATTGTTTAGTAGTAAATAAAATTTAACAATTTTTTCTCCTTATTAAGAAAACTATAATTGTGTAGGAGAAATAAATAAATAGATAATTCAATTCCTAAAGCATAAGTGCTTTTTTTCTTTTTTTTTTTTTTGGTTTTTCGAAATTGCACCATCTATATTTCTATCACAAATATATATCGTATTAAAAAGCCCCGGTGCAATTTTCAATAGAAATCCTCTAAGTCACACTATTTAAAAGAAATTGTAAAAGTAGAAGTTTGGACTACTTATCTATTTTTTTATAGTGGGACAAATAAATAAATAGATGCACAAAAGATCTATCTGTTTTCCTTCATCGGTGGCTGCATATATACTCACATATATATCAATTTTTTGTTTGTTTTTACCTATTATAGCATAATTTATGCAGAATATCACCTTTGATTTCTTTTTATAAACTTTCAAGACAAAAATTAGGAAAAGGAAAAATATTGAAAACAGATTTATTGGGTATTACACAATATATGGATAATATAAATATATACCAATAAAAATTTAAATTTGTGTATTACATACAAAACACACATTATAGTTACTTTAAGAATTATCCTTTTTACTATTATACATATAAACATTTTATCGATACTTATACATCATGTTTACATACAACAAATACTTAATACTTTCCTAACTCCATCATGGATAGAACCTCGTGTGAGCTAAGTCCTATTATCTTCCTCATCAACTAAGTATTTACTATAAATAACACATGCCAAGCAACAAAAATTCCTCAACGAGCCATATAGCTTCTTTTCCATTACTATCAAAATCAGATTCCTCAAAGACCCATATAACCCTTTTACACAAACATGGTTCGGTTCGGCTTTTTTGCACCGTTTCTCTTTGCATTGGCTATCATCATCTTCCACAATAATCAATCTTTGGAAGCTAGGAATATGCCAACCATGGTGAATAAGCTGGGAGAAGTTGTTGCCCAAAATTCAAAGGAAAATCTGGATTTGAATGATCTTCCAGGAAGCACAAGTGCAATACCAGGATCTTTTCCTAATTATGATGTTGATGATGAGACTGAGAGAAGCAATGAAGAGAAATTGCTTCACCATTTTGCGGTGATTGATCGTATTTTGACTTCGAGTGTTCCAAGTCCAGGAACTGGGCATTGATGCTGTTTTGGGCATTAGATTATGGTGTCCGGTATTAGGGATTAATTGCAAATAATAAGGATGGATTTCTTAAACTTTTAAAGCATAATTTCATTTCTACGTAGCTTTTTAAAATACTCACATATTCTCTAAACCATTATTAAAATCCTAAAGTCGTCTCTTCTGGAAGAATTATAAATAGAGATATGGTTTGGAGACTGTAAATTATTTTTAAAAGTTATACGAATGTGAAATTATGCGTTAAAATATTACAGAATCTATCAATTTAAAAATACTTTAGTGTGTGTGTTTGCAAGTTCTCTTAATTTTATGTCCATTGGGCTTGTTGCTAGTATTATTTATTTTACAAATAAAAGGACTTTGGATACCATATATGGACTATTTAGATCAATGTTCAGATAATGTAACATACTGTACTCCTCATTGTACAATCCGTTGTTATGTAAATGAAATGCAAATGAATTATATTATTATTATTATGCTCATTTGTTCTCTTATTTAATCAATATACTAGTGCTTTCAAAACTTACATAATCATCTTGTCATCGAAATAAAAATATAGAAAATGATATTATTATATAAAACTAAATTATTAAAGGAAAAAGCAAAAACAAATAGGGGATCGAAGTTATCTTTTCATTTTATAGTTTCATGTAATTTTATTTTTTACTGCTATTATTTTATCCATGGAGAAAAAAAAAAGTAAATATAGCTTCTAAGATACTTAGGCAATTTTAGAGAAACAACATATGGAGATAGAGTACCAAGATGATATGGTTCTGGTTGTTTCATTTTTTTTAGGTCTTTTTGACATTTTATTTTTATCATTTTTAAATAGATGTTCGTCAAGAAATATATAAACAAAAATAGACGTTTTTACTAAAAAATGGATTAAACTGATTGCATACAAATAAGATACATATACATATTAGATATAGATAAGATAAAATAAAAATCAAACAATTCAAATAGATAAAAAATTGTATTGGACAAATAGATTTCACTACTCTGGAAATGGAACTCCACTACAAATGATAACACTTTTCTTTCTTTTTTTTTTTTTTTTTGATATTTGTAGATTTGAACAATCAATTAAATATAAGGACCTAAGCACATATAAAGTGAGCATAAGAGAATATATTAGTAATTTAACTTTACTAAGTCATACATTAGAACCTGTTAGTATTTGATTGTGTTAGGAAAAATTCCCCAAAAAGCTTGGAAGTAATCACAGATGATTTTTCCTCTTGCTTGTAGCGATCAAAATCAATCAAACAACAAAATAACAGAACAAAAAACAAACAACATCAGGATTTACGTGGAAAATCCCAATTTAAGGAAAAATCATGGGACTAGCAAAGCACAATTCTTTCACTATCAAATAATGAGATATACAAGTTTTCCTCACTAGATAATACTAGCGGATCACTCAATCATCACCACAAACAGTGGATCACTATTTCATCACTACAACGGTGGATTTTTGTTTCTTAATCAAACCGGTAGATCTCACAAATCTTCACAACAAATGATGGATTTCAACAATAACAAGTTTTTCTCTCTCTAGAGCTCTCTCTAGGATTAAGAATGGATTTTCTCTCTCTAGAATCTTTCTTTAGGATTAAGATAGCCCCTACACTCATCTCATACAACCCTAGGACAAATAAGAAATATATATATCAAGCACAAAGGGAAAAATATGCTGCAACATAGGTTGGTGCGTTTAAATTAAAGGTTGGCGGTGTATTGAATCAATGCTGAACTGGCATTCCTATGCCAGCCATAAGCTGGTGGCCTACGTGCCCTATGCCAACGGTGTAGCACCTCAAGGTCGGCGACATTGGAGCTGGCCTTGGCATTTTGCAGCTCTCGACAACTAATTCAAATTTCAATGCTAGCTTGTGTATTGATGTAGGCTGAAGGTGTATCTTTCTCCAGTTATAGTTGTACATTGTCGAATCTCCTCTGATGCAAAAAAACTCCTTATTTTTTAAGTCCTCTTCCAAGTATATGTCATATATTGAGGGTATCCTTGATTTCAATGTCTTCTAAATATATATAACATATATTTAGGATCTCTTTAGTTATAGACCTATATAAGTTGAATCTATAACCCAACATATTGAAAGAGAATATAAAATGCACGGATGATATATATAGAAATCGATAGAATAGAGTAGAATATGTCTAAAAATGAGAAGTATTTGTATGTTTCTTAGTTTTTCTAACTTAAGTTACAAGTGAGTGATAAAATGCCTTGTTATAGACTTTTGGCTCCATAATGAATGGTGGAGATTAAATTAATCTAATGGTTATAACACATCATCTAGAATAGTTCAACTACCATTCAGAACATGATAACTACTTTCTAAAACATTACATAGAAGTATCTAATCTAACATATTCTAGAAATTCCACATAACTTATATTTAAGAATATTGAAGTTATGATGGAGTTGGACTTGGACTTGGGCTTAGGTTTGGTGTCATGCTCCGAGGGATACCTTAGTTATTGTAAGCTAAACCAATATCCTTAATTAACTACATAATTTACTCAGTAGGATATCAGAGGGAATCAAAAGTACTTAATCTATTAAAACACTCCAAAGAAACTGACATGAAAACAAGATCGAGGTTGCCTTGATAAGAAATATGGATATATATAAGTCACATAATATCTTAAATAATAGCATGCATCACTACAAGTTATTACATATTATAGATCGAGTCTTTAGATGACAATCATACAAAAGATAATTAATAATAGTGAAGCCTATTCTATTGCTTAAGCACTCCACTTCAAGCCCCTATCCTTAGCTTTATAACTTGTACCGGCGCAAAATTCGTAGAGGGTACAAACCATGGACTTCCTTGAAACTTGAAAGATCTATAAAGAGGTGACCAAAATAATAGCTCAATGAAGTAATAAGATTATATCTCACATCGAGCATTATCATACTGATTCGATTAGCAAGCATATATAATGCAACATCCAAGCATATGAGACATATACAAGTTTAGATGATTGTAATCTAAATAGCATATAGATTTGCACTGTCCTACCGAGGTTATCAGTAACTACTCTTGAGTTGACTATGCTTAAGAGAGATGACACGAATTGGAGCACCCATGTGTTTTACGAATTTAGTATTATATTACAATTTAGGGATTTGTAATATGTTTTTGGGTTTTTAGGTTTATGAAAAACAAAAAAATAAAAGATATAAACGATCTATGTTTGGATATGACTTACCAAGAAAAGAAAGGAACTAGTTGTTTCAATTAATTGATATTACACATGATTAAAAGAAAACAACAAAGAATGATCTTAAGGAAAACTCAATATTACTCAAAAAGCTTTTGTAAATAGTTTCAAGAAAGCCAACAAGGCAATTGATTACAATCAAAGTTAAAAAATAGGTAAAACTTCTTCTTTAACATAACCCTAACGACCCATAAATGCTCCCATAAGGATTTCTCGTCTGGAAGTACCAAGCAAATCCATAGATCTAAAATGTTAACATATAGCAGGGTAACCTCAAAATAATGTAACATGCAAGTTGTGCGATGCATAAAAATTTATTATAAGGCCAAACAGTTTTCAAGTCCTGTTATTAAGGTTATCACGTATCTCACAAACACTTGTCAAAATACCAAGCATATATCAACAAGCAATGGGTTATCTCTTTTAATATTAGTAGATTGACAACCAACACAACCATCGATCAACAGACAATCCCACATCCCCACATGCAAGTAAATTTCATATATCTTTGTATTTAAAGCCACTATACTACAAACATAAATAGTGAGATAGATTTGGGCTACTCACTTGTTCATCTTAGTCACTCGTCATAGTAATCAATTGCAAAATCGGGATAATGATCTAAATCTCCTATAATAGGATAATGACAACGATATTATTATAGTGATAATTAAATATAAAGCCCTATTTGTACCTAATAATGACAACAAAATTATTATAGTGATAATTAAGCCCTATTTGTACCTAACTGTTGTAAACTTAGGTTTTCTCAAACCTATCACCATTTTCTTGTTTCTTATACTATTTTAACATCTAAATAGTTATTTTGAAGCTTATAAGGCCTACTTTTCCATATCATCATTAAATTATCATAATGGGCTTGAATGAATCCTAAATTTATAGAAAAGTGTCCTAAATGATTTTAAATGTCAATTTTAACCACTTATTCTTAAGTTAGATGTATTATATTCATTTTAAGTTCGATTTAAGCATATGAATAGACATTGGAAAGCCAATTTCATGTACTTTTTAATAATTAATTTAGATCATACAAAATAATTATTTTCTTTCCTAGATCCTAGGGTACCAAGAGGTTTCTATATATATATATATATGTGTGTGTGTATATATATATCCTATCTTCATAATATGTGTAGTTTCTCTAATTCAATCCTATAATTACTTTTCTTTAGCCAAGCTAGCTCTAAATTCATATGATTCTATAGTTATACTTGATCTTTGTCCATAATGTCATGCGTATCATACATGAGTTTGTATACTCACATTATTTTCATTTCCTTATTTGATCATGTAAGCTCAATTATTATGTAACATAATCCATTTTACTCATGGTTTGTGTTAAAATCTAATTGGTTGCTCTTTATTCTCATATTAGTATGTGTAAACACCCCATCTTTGCCTCCCTTTTCTTTTTCATTTTTTCCTAGGTTCACAAGGAAAAATTGGAAAATAGAAAATAATAATGAGAAAAAAAATTGAAGAAAAATTATTACTAAATTGAAATAGAAAAAAATATAGTAAAAGTAGATTGGGTTAGAAATGATTTTTTAGTGTCACAAAAAATTTCAATGGAATCTTGACACACATAAAATTTGACTAAAGATGAGTTTAATGATAAAACGGACCGATTTCATTTAATATTTCCAATATTAGTCCATTTTGTTTAATTTAGTGAAATTTGAGTTTAAACTTGTAATTTAGTTAAAACGAGATTTTTCTTGAAAATATATCATAACAAGTGTGTACTGGGACATTTCATATGGAATAGTGCAATTTGGGCTATTGGAAAATTAAAAAAAAAAAGGAGGACCAATTTTGACTCATTGATGATACTGATCAGAAAAAGATAAAGGCTTGTGGGTGCAATAAATGTCAAGAATTATAAAATGGTGGAGTGGTTAGCGCATGAATGGCCTAGGTTTGAGTCTTAATGAGCACAATGTTATACATTTTTTTTTTTACCTAAGGTTAATATTTAGGGCGATTCAAACAATACAAGAGCACTCATATTCCGACAACACACTGGAAACCTGAGGATCATGAGTAGCAGCAACTACTTAAGTGGTTAATATAGATAAGTCGAATATCTATATCTTTTATCTCTAACTGATAATAGCTTTGTCTAAAAATTATAGTTGTTACACGACTCTACTTATTTCAATCCATTACATTATTCGATCTAACAAAGCCTATGATCCTAAACTGAGCATATGTAACTTCTTTCTAAACATAAGTAAATGTTTATATTAACATATTACCCAAAACTTGGTCCGAAAGTGTTATATAATATTTTATATATCATTTCAAATTTATATTTAATGTTTTATGTTTACGTGATTGAAAATTTTAGGGTTTCGATCCATATGATTAGGGTTTTAAGCCCTAAATTAAATTTTATTGATTTCTAACCATATAATTATCAATTATTGGTGGTTTTGGTTATGTATTATTATTTTTATTCATTTTCATAGATATTGACCTATTACATGGCTTCATTGAGTATATTTCATTACCAGTGTTTTATCTCTACATTATCATTTATGATCTAATAGACTATACAGGTATCTTAACCATTCTATTCATGTGTTACTATGTCTAATTACGATTCTAATTTAGGGAAATTTCCTAAGGTTTACATTTAGACTTGGACCAAAATGGATAAACTTTAACACTTCTCCTTGATCCACTTTGGTATAACTCCTAGCATGTATCATAAAATCTCGAAAATTGATTGTAAGAGTGCTTTGGTGAATTATTTGCTACTTAAATCTTCAGTCTTATAATGTTTCTTGTTGATTTTCTTATCCATTATGGTCTTAATGCCCTTTAGCTCTATAGTTACAAAACTGCCTCTTTCATATATGTTTATAATGAGTTTTGCTCTTCTAGGTGGTGATTCTGAAAATGATTCTCCTTCTCCTAATGAAGTTGATGCTCTAGGTATGCTAGGAGCCCTGTCTTCTTGGTTATTTGATTCTCGAGAGGACTCTACTCTTAGGGCTAATATACTTTACTTCTCTACCTTACTTCATCTTAGTTCTAAGTAGCATTTTCATCAAACTCAACATCTTTACTGATGATGAGTTGTTTAGTCTTAAGATTGTATATTTTGTATCCTTTAGATTGTGTGCTATAGCTAAGGAAGATGACTTTTTTCAATCTTTTCTTCTAGCTCATATCTCGTTACTACTAGAATATGTACATAGCAAATACTTCCAAATACACGAAGAAGTTGTGCTAATGGCTTCTGTCAGATCCAAGCTTCAATAAGTGTTTTATCTTGCACTGCTTTGGTTGAACATCTATTGAGTAGATCAAATGCTATGTATAAAATTTAGTTTGGATTGAACGACATTCTCTAATGTAGAGTTTTCATGCCTATTCAAACTTTTTTCACATGCTTCTAGAGAGCCAATCAATTTGGTAACTAATAGGGTAACTAGATTTTTCATCTCCTCAAAGGCAGTCACAATTGAGTCATATTTTTCTAAAAGTGTGACTAATATTTTTTAAACTAGCCTTTTGTCAGTTATAGTTTCTCCATAGACACTCATTTGAATCCTCATTTTAATATTTTCAAAGTCTTTTCTAAGAGATTGGAGTTTCACAAGACGTACCTTTTCACTTCCTTGAAACTCCTCCTTCAATGTATCCCATGCTTGCTTTGCACTAGTAGCACCACTAATTCTTGGAAAAATTGGATCCGCTAATGTTAGTTGAATATCATACAATGCCTTCCAATCTTTTTCTTTACTGGTTTTGAATTTAGCTGATTCTATCTCTGATAGGGTAGAAGTATTTTCAAGCATAGCAACACCATTTTCTATGATTTCGTATAAATTGTGTGATAAAATATATGTCTTCGTTTTGATAGACCAATGATCGTAGTTTTTCCTAGAGAATATCAGAAGTGGAATTTGGTTATTAGACTTAATGGTTGCTATGCATGGTTTAGAAAAGTATTTAATTTAATATGCCCAGTAGATGACTGATACCACTGATAGTATTTGATTAAAAAAGGTTAGATTTTATCTACTATTAAACATCACAGATGGCATCTCATTTCCAATGAATCCGTATCCCATATATATATATATATATATATCTCCATAATTCAAGTCTGCCTACACATTTAAAAAAAATTAATGCAAGAAAATATGGAAATGTTTCCTCCTTTGACCATTAACAAGCATCCCAAGCCGCCATTATTATTATTATATTATTATTATTATTATTATTATTATTATTATTAAGCATGTTTGGTCAAAATAAAACAAGTATAGCTGCCATTTTTTTCAGGTAAGTTCTAAGTTTTCACGCATTTGATAGTTATCTTAGAACAGTAACCAAAAGATCATGAGACAGTGAAAACCATAAGATTTTGCATGAAATGCTAGCTAACTAACATATCTTTGACGTTCACTTGGACTTGGACACATGGAAGCACTTGTAAAGGTCCTCAAAATGTGCTCTCTCTACTTTATGTAAGTTTGCACTTTACCTTTATGTTTTTTCATACGACTAATGTGCAATTTCTATTCCATTTCATTTGATGCATATGACTAAAACTTTTTTTAGCAAATTAAAATATATTATTTGTAATCAATATCGTTGTAGCCTAATAGTACAAGGATTACTGTCAATATCTTGTGGAATTATCCTTAAATTCTCCGGTGAGAAATATCAAATTTGAATTCCGCTTCACTTGTTGTGATATTGAAAAATAGGATAAAGTATTACTCTTTCAATGATTAGATTCGATTCCTTTCTTTCCTAATAGCTATAATATGTGTTTGTATATCTTTATCTAGAAAGTTACAAATTAGAACAATAGCAACAACAAATTAGTAAATATACAAATATCTTACAATTGAATAACCATCATGCATGAAGTTGTTATTGGATCAAAGTAGGTTGGCATTAAAGTATTGAATTTCAGAACTGGATTCTTGCATACGTGCTCGAAATTAAAATAGCATTGAATATTCGCTTAATTAATAAACTCAATTTCGACTTGGAATAACGGTGAATTAATTGGATTAAATGTATGATGCTAGAGGTAAGCACCCACGAGAAAGAAAAGAGTATGAATGCGGGGTGTAAAGAATACTGTGTTTTGATGCACTAGCTGACCATTTGTAATAGTATTGTCTTTACATTATTTAAACTTCTTGTTCGAAGTTCATATGAACTTCTGGTTCCGCTTTTATATCATATATCCTCATATAATTTGTCAATATAGGATTCTTTTCAGGATGGTCATGCACATGTCACATAGATCTTGTGCCTTGTATGTGATTGCAAAGTATTGATAAAAAAATAACATTTGATGATAGGATGGCTTGAAGAGAATGATGCGGAGAAGAAACAAATAGTCTTAGTATTTCTAATGCATAGATAACAAATAAGAGAGCTTGAGTAGATTTGGCTTCATACGTCAACTTTGCAGTTCTTGAACAATTAAAGTAATAGTTGTCGTTTGATTATTGAGACCAGGGTCTCCGTTTATAGAGTGTTATTTTTCTTCTCTACAAAAGTTTTGAAATAAGGAGAAGTGGCTGAATATTTATAAGTACTTGGCATAGATAACTGTTAGATTATCTTAATAATTGACATATGAGATGGAGTAAGACCATGTCATGCTTATTATGAATGAGCTTACTATGGTATAAGGATAATAGTCATCATCCTACATGCATGAGCTTAGAGAGGTTGAATAAAGCGGACCGATCCAATTATCCTTGTTCGAGCCCACCAAACAAAATCTTCCCGAACTATCCCAATAAATGAATTGGACTTGTTAAGCCATATCACCTTGCTTATCGGCCAAGCCTAAATAAATAATAATATTTAGATATTTTTCTCAAGCCTTGTACATAATTCCTCTATTTATGATTTTGCATTTTAACCCTCAATTTTTATACAAGTTAATTTAGAAATATATATATATATATTTATTTATTTGCGATCTTTGTGGTCAAATTTACTTGCAACAGCCATAGTCTTATTACTATATGGGTCCCTTCCTCCCTTTTTTTCCAACTTATCGACAGCTTCACATGGCAGAGAAATAACTTGTAGTAGTAAAGTACTTTTGTTGATTACTAGCTTCCTTCCTTCCAGACGAGAAAAACTTAACCATGCGTTTGATTTGCTAAAATGGTATGAGATTGAAAAATAATAATAATTTCTTTGTATTATGATGGATTATATTTGGAAAAATAAAAAGTTATTATGTTTGTAATGGTAAATTTTTTCAATAAAATGAAGGAATAGATTCATTATCTATTCTATATTACGTATAATAAACATTTCTTATGGTAGAACGTCTTACAAACCAAACGAGTAAACTATTTCACAATAATAAAGATAGAATAACAATTATATTTTAGTTAATAATATGAAGGCGATAATTGCAAAATCATCACTCAAATTTTTACCTAAATACAAATTCACTTCCTTAAGTTTCAAAGTCCACTTTTTAACCCCTGAACTTTCAACAATTGGCACAGTTAAGGATAACAAACATTTTCCATGTACACTTCAAAGATTTAGAGGAGGTAATTTTGCACATTGATGAAAGTTTAATAGATAATTCCACATATAAGTGAAAGTTCGATAAGGTAATTTGCAATTCTCTCTATTTGTTTTAATGAAAAAATGTTAATTGCAAGTGATTGTGCGAATTTTTGAAAGTTGAAGAAGTCAAAAATGAACTTTTAAAATTTAAAAAGTAAATCTGTACCAAGATGAAAATTCGGGGATAATTTATAATTTCCCCGAATGTTAATTACACGCCATACTTATAAAGATTGGTCATCCATCCAGTAAGTTTCTTCTTTTATCCATGAATGATAGATTAAAACTTATTAAGATTTCTTAAAGTCAATTTGATCTAAAAGAAAGAAGAAAAAAAAAAAAAAACTAATTCGTCTATTAGTGTATGGGCCATTATCACATTTATTTAAATTTTTGTCTCAGCACACCATTTCACTAATTGAGATGTCTCCATTAGTATGATTCATTTTTTTTTCTCTGTTCATCAATTTTTGAAATTCGCAATAATAATGCCTTTTTCTTCCAAATACGTAGTTGGATCTACTTTTGCTTCTATTTTATGACAAGTTCGAGTCTGTATAAAAATTCTATATAAAACATTTAAAAGTCGACCATGAGTCAACGCTATTTAGCTATTTCCTTAGCCATATCAATATTGTATTAAATCTATTATATCATAACCTTTTTTTTTTTATTTCTTATATGCAAATATTTTCAAGTGCTGATGTGCTACTTAGAATGATTAATTTTTCTCTTTTCCATATGTGAGATACAAAGGTCCCCTCTATTTAGAATTGAGTGTTGCGATATCCAAATACTTAGGAAAAAGAAATTGCTTTGAAGCTACATATTTAACTATTTTGTTATTAGATAAAATAAGAATCAAGAATTAAAAATAAATAATATTACATGATATCATAAAAAGAAAAACAGCTTCCCTATTAGATAAGATTAGCAATATTGTTGTGTTAATTTATAGCATATTTTATTTTTACTTTACAATATAGTTCTCATGTAATCTATATATTATGTATATAAAATTATCGAGAAAACAAAATTACATCAATGTTTAAACTGTCATGGGAATCATGGAATTTAATTATATGATTTGAAAAGGTTTATGATTTAAAGAAAATTTTTATACAATTGAAATTCTTCAAAACTTTTGGGAATAGGATTATTGAAATTGAAAATTTTACAATTTAGTAGAATTTCTTATTTATATTTTCTTTACTTTTAGCACATATATGGCATTAATCTAAACCTCATCATCATCATGATAATTAGGAAAAGATTCTGGTGTTGCAATCTCTGAAAGATCATTATTCAGAACCAGATTTTCCTTTGAATAATCTTGGCTTACTATAACTTCTCCCAGCTTCTCCATTCTTTGTATATTCCTTGCTTCCAAAGATTGATTATTGTGGCAGGTGACGATGGCCAATGCAAATAGAATCAGAGCGAAAAAGCCGAATCAAGCCATTTATGTGTAGAAGGGTTAATAAATACAACTAAAGGTATGTTGGAACTGATTTTGTTGGTAATGAACTTTCTTGACATCGTATATGTCTGAGGTTTTAATAGTAAGTACTTAGTATAGTGACAACATGAGCTGATGAAGAAGATAAATAGGACTTTAATTGAGACATATGGATCTAGGGATGTAACCGGGTCGACTATTATCGGTTTTCCGACCCACCTGATCCAGTAAAAACCCTATAGGGTTCAACCCTATAGGGTTTTAGAGTCGGGCTTGGATGTGGATGAAAAATCCTATAGGGTTTTCGGGTCGGGTTCGGATTTCCTAAAATACCAGATGGATACTCGACCCAATAAAAAAAAAAAAATATATATATATATATATTTTACCCTCAACCGATCTACTGATGATAATTTATATTAGCAGAATTGAAAAAACATTTCCAAACTCAAAAACCCTAGCCGCATACCCATATTTGATATTTCCCCTTCCCAATTCTTACATCCTACTATTTTGATTAGACCTTTGCCGCTGTTTCGATCAGACCATCGTTGTCGTCTCAAAAACTTACAGACAACACCTCTCCTTTCTCTCTTTGTTTCGATCAGACCCTTGCCGCTGGCCCGCTACACACCATCGTCGTCGTCTATGACCTTATCCTCCTTCACTCTCAGTCGATCCTTGCTGCATCGTGACCCTGTCCTCCTTTGCTCTCAATCTTAGTCTGTGTGTGAATCTCTCCACTGTGTGCTGTCACACAGTGGAGGTAAGAAATCTCTCTCTCTCTCTCTCTCTCGTTGTCAGTGGGTTTGAGTCCGGTGTGTTGGTGTGGTTCAACGAGTGGCTGAGATCGATTTGTCTTCCTTCGTCGTCTGATCAGATGGGATTTGTGAGTTGCGGTGATGGTGCGTTTTGTGCTTTGTTGGTTCATGGCATTTAGATAGAGAGAGTCTAGAGAGAGAGTCTTCTAGAGAAGAAGGAAGAAGATGATCTCTTTTTCCTTTCTGTGGAGTGTACTGTAGTGTTGTGGTGTGTTTTAAACTTTAGGAAAAATTTCAATGATAGAGAGAAAGAAAGACTCCGTGGGTGCTATGCAGTCGATGCTTTTTTTTTTTTTCCTTCACAGAAGCCCCGCTCGCCACTTCCTCAACCATTTTTCTATTCTTTTAAAATTCGTAATATATGGCATTGGCATTACATGATTACTCTAAAAACACTTCTAGCATTTACATCTTGTGAAAAATGATGTCATTAAATATATAAAAGGAGCATACAGCCCTTACAATTTATTTATTTACTCCTTTGAAGTTGCAATGTTTAATCAACGTTCTTCATTTTTATTTTAAATTTGTTAAAAGGAATCCTTAATATAACGTCTCACTACAAAATGCTTTACCCAAAATTTTTTAATTAGTTTTAGTAGATATACTAAGAGTTATGGATGAGATTCAAATAAATAATAATAAAATTATTATGAATTAAAGCTTGATATTTTCGACAAGTATATTGACCTTTTGAATTTGTTTCTGTTTTCTTTTTCATTTTCAAAACTTTATAATTATAGGTTAGTTGGTTTCAATACCATTATCATAACGGAATAGGTTAGGTTTAAATCTCTTTTCTATTTCTACAACTTAAAGTTGAGAGGGATGATATGGTCAATCAAATATGCTTTTTCAAAAATTTTATCCTTAAATCTTTGATCTGTTTTTTTATCATTTTATCTTGTTGTTGATGAATATTTGAATGAATACGGATAGACTCACACTAATATTTCGATAGAAACAAATCCTTTGGCGTTTGATTTGATTTGATTATATCTGAAGACTCCAAATCTCCATCTCTTCCTTTGTCTTCTAATCTCTCGCATAAGTTTGGATTGGTTGGAGACTTTCTGACTAAAAGCTGAATCAGTGTCTATCCAACTCTACCCATGTTTACATGTTTTGCTTGTCGTTCTGCACACCTCGTGGAAATTCTTATTTTCCATATATATCTCCTAGATTTCCATAATATATATATATATCTCTCTCTTATAAAATTAAATTATTTGTATCATCAATGCAGAGAACATGGATGTTGAATTACTTGAACCTCAGATGAACATGGATGCGAATGATGTTGATGAAATTCCATCGGAATCCCTAGTTGAAATTGAAAAGGAGGTAACATCCGAAAAGGAAAAAGTATCATCTTCTTAAGTATCAAGTACTGGAGATTAGAGTGACAATCCAAGTAAATGTAAGTTGACATCCAGTATGTGGAAGGATATGGTGAGAAAGATAGTGAAAGGGGAAACTGTAGCTGAGTGAAATTACTGTAAGAAGAGACTTTCGGCAAGTAGTGCAAATGGTACTTCACATTTGCTTAACCATTTGAAGAGGTACATACAAAAGAAAAGACAAGTAGACAGTAGACAATGTTTCCTATCAATGGAAACTATCGGGAGCGAAGATGATTATAATGCAAGTGGTTTAGCAATAGGAAACTGGTCTTTCAATCAAGAATTTGCATGGCAAAAACTTGCAAAGGCCATAATTGTCCATGAGTATTCATTATCAATGGTTGAGCATGAACGTTTTATAGAGTTTGTTTGTGACATTCAACCTCATTTAAACACATTAGCCGCACCACCATCAGGAAAAAGATTATCAACATTTATAATGCAAAGAAAGACAAATTGCGAACCCAATTGAAAGGGCTTAATACACAGGTAGCAATAACAAAGGATTTGTGGACATCGAATAAAAAAAGGGGATATATGACAGTGACAACACATTTTGTTGATAGTAATTGGATGCTCCGGAGCCGACTCTTAGAGTAAGCTTTTGTAAAATTTTCATTCTATCTAATTGGAATGCTAAGAATTGTTTCTAATAACATTTACAATATGTCCTTTGTTTTTTCTTGCAGCTTTCTATATGTGCTAGCTCCACACACAAATGAAGCAATTGCAGATTGCCTATTCAATTCATTGATGGCATAGGGTTTGGATAGGAAATTATCTACATTCACTGTAGATAATTGTTCAACAAATGATGCCATGATGACAACTTTACAATTGAAGCTACGAAAGGAGGATCTGTTTCTTCGTGGGAAGGTATTTCATATGCAATATTGTGCACATATTTTGAATTTAGTTATTAAAGATGGGGTGAGTGTCATTAAAAAAGCAATAGAGGATTCGTGACAGTATCTTATATTGGACAGCAACACCATCACTAGTGGAAAAATTTGGAGAGGCGTGTAAGCAACTAGATGTGCCTTTTATTAGGAAACTTTCCTTAGATTGTAAGACAAGGTAGAATTCCACCTATGACATGTTAGTTACTGCAATTGAATATAAGGAAGTTTTCTATAGAGTTCAGTTTATAGATAAAAACTATAAGTGTTTTCCCACTGAGGAAGATTAGGAGTTAGCAGGTGAGATTTGCAAGAAGTTGTCCATATTTTATGAAGTTACCAAACTGTTCTCTGGTTTGCAATACCCAACAACAAACGATTATTTTGAAAAGGTTTATGAAATTAGGGAAGCCTTGCTTGAATGGAAGGGCTCCCTTGATTTGGATATTAGTTTGATGGCTGATAAGATGTTTGTAAAATTTGAGAAATATTGGAGTGATGTGCACACAATTATGGCTATATATACTGTTCTGGATCCACGTTTCAAGTTCAAAGTTGTAGATTTTATGCTTTCTAGTGTGTATGCTGATCGTGCTTCCATGGAGAAAGAAAGGGTCAATAACACTTTGTATGAATTACTTCAGGAATACCAACACACGAGCAATACTCGTAATAATAAGAGTATAGGTATGGGTAGTAGCTCTTTTGTGCCTATAGGTGATGTTGATGATGGTTTGAAGAGAGAAACAAAATTGAGGCAATTCATGAAAACCTATGTCACCACCATTGATGACAACCAAGTAAAGACAGAGCTGGACCACTACCTACAGGAAACTTTGCTACCCTTGAGTGATGCTGATGATAATTTTGATATCCTTATATGGTGGAAACAGAGTGGAGCCAAATACCCCACACTACAAGCTCTAGCTAGGGACTTGTTGGCTATACTGGTTTCTACAGTTGCTTCTGAGTCAGCATTTAGCACTAGTGGACGGGTAAATACCTCACACAGAAGTCAGCTCAAGCTAACTACAATAGAGGCATTAATGTGTACTCAAAGCTGGTTATAAAATGGAATAATAGGTGACTTCTTTAAATTATGTGATACTTAACTTTCTTCATTATTCCCATACTTATTTTATTTAGCATTTTTATCTTTTTGTAGGTGATGATATATATATAATATGTGTATATATATGTAAGCTAGAAGATGAGCTTAAGAGGTTAGATATCAATGATGATGATGTTATAGATGATTAAAGCCAAGTAAGTGTTAGTATTTTTCACTCTGTCTATCTTTGTGTTTTCATTATTAGTATTACACACGTCATTCATAGTATAACAATTTACTAGTATTCCTTTATAAAGCTAGCAAGCTTTGTTTAGTGAGTTTAAATTTCTAATTTATATCTTTTCCTTGTATGTCACCGGGCATTTGTGTGAAGAGATGTTAAAAGGACAAGGAGAGGAAGAAGACATGGAGGAGCTCCAAGATGTTTTTCTTTTATGTTTATTAAACTACTTAAGGATTTTACAACTTGTTATTAAAAATTGGTTTAAGTGATGTACTTATGCTTGATTGTTATATGTTTGCATGAGGATTGTTATGCTTATTAAGTGTTTCAATTTATATGTCTCTTGATTCGTTACACAATTTGAAAATAAATTGAAACATTTAATTAAGATTATTATTTTATTAGCTAAAAACTGTTGAATCTATTGAAATAAATAAATAAAGGGGGCGGGTTCAGGTGAATAAACGGGCGGGTAGTCGGGCGGGTAATCGGGTTAATAGATCAGGCAAGTATCCGGGCGGGTCTCGAGTTTTAGGGTAAACCCTGTAGGGTGAGTTTGGATTTAGAGGGAAAACCTTATAGGGTTATAGGGTCGGGTTGGGTATGTTGTATAGGGTAACGGGTTCGGGTTTGGATTCATATGACCCACCCGAAACCTGACCCGGTTACAGCCCTATATGGATCCCTATGTCCGGCACTGTTAGATCCCTTTTGGGATGAATGAATTGTTCTTATCTTGGCAAGTTCTTCTCCACAATTGATGATTTGCCACATAAATTGTTATTTGAATGATTATAATAAATAAAAACTTGACATTTAAAGAGTACTTATGACCACCCATGGAAAAAATTGATAGGTAGATATTGAATGCTCTGATTTATCAATTTGTTTTTTTGGGTGTAAGATGCTCACCAACCCTGTAAAATGTAATTATAACAATAAAATTATATAAAAATAATTATATAAATACCATTACAAAAATACATCTAAAAGACAGGATTTACCTTAAAATCAAAAGTATCGTATGCGACTTAAGAATTTCATTACGATATAAAATGGCATGTTGTGACGATCATAAAAAGGCAAAAATCATATGTTGAACATGTGACATATATACAAAAGGTAAAATTGCAAGTTAAATATATAATTTTGTGACATTATTTATTTAATTATTTGTATTTAATTAGTATTTGATTATATAAAATTATGATGAATCGATAAATAGGTAAAAAAAACTCTATTTCTCCCACCTAAAAGTAGACCACTATGCATGAAAATTGCATTAAGTTTCATAATACTATATTTGTAACAAATATAAAAGCACGTGCAATCTCCAAGAAAAATCTATCTATTTGTCAAATCCATGATAGTTATCCTAGCACAAAGGATAAAATCTTACAATTTACCCAATACCAATACAAAGTATTACACGGATATATCACTCCTAATGATTTTTTTTTTCCATATAAAGAAACATTCCACACATTTCAAGTCAAATCATTTCGCGAAAAAATTTATAGGGTACTATCCACCTTTAAACTTTATTAGTTGTTCCTAACAATATTATTATTATTATTATTATTATTATTATTATTGAAAATAAGCATGCCGTCAAGGAAAATCTTCGTAGATATTGTGTTAGGTCAAAATGAAATAAGCATAGCTGCCAAGCTTAGTTGTAAGTTTTCACGCCTTTTTGTAGCTAGCCTGCCTAGAACAGTGAATAAAAGATCATGATAGAGACAGAGATAGTGAATACCATAAGATTATTTTGCATGAAAAGTTTGCTAGCTAATTGGCAAATCTTTGACATTTAATAGAACTTTGAAACCTGAAAGCACTTGTAATAGGTCAGAATATGCTCTTTATTTTATATACACTAGTAGAAAAGTTGGTATAGCTAGGAGGCGAAAATTAAGAGGCGAATTTCACCTCTTAAAGTATCTGAGGTGAATTTCGCCTCATCCCAATCAGCATTTGAGGCGAAATTCCTGCTGACTAGGATGATGAGGCGAAATTCCTCACTAGCCTAGTCAGCGGCGAATTTCGCCTCAAATGCTGATTGGGATGAGGCGAAATTCGCCTCATAATCCCCCTATATATACCCCTCCCTCCATCTCTTTCACTCGCACCTCTCACATTCTCTCACCATCTCTCTCTCGCTCGCCCACACACACACACACTGACGCACACACACACACCCACACACTGACGCGCGCACACACACACTCACGCACGCACTTACTCACTCACGCACACACTCACTCACTCACGCGCACACACACACGCCCACAAACGCATACACTTTCACGCACACACATTTGCACTCTCTCACGTAGCGTCACACACACACACAAATCCTTCCTCACTCTCAATTGCACCACACACTTTCATATATTTATATTCACACACACATAAAAAAAAATTATTTTCAATTAGTAAATTTAATTATACGGTAAGTTTTATTTTTTATTTAATTCTTATAGTATTTTATTTTATAGTAAAATATATTTTTGATTGATATTTTAATTTTTAATGCAGGTATCTGATAATTTGGGTGGATTTGATCGGATATTTATTGTACTACAATTACTACAAGGTTAGTTCAATTTGTTATGAAATTTTTAATTCATTTATTTAAATAGTAGTAGTAATATATTTATGTAGTAATATGTATTTAATTTTAGTTATGTATATTAGTGTGTAGTTGAAAAAATTATAGATTTTTAGGATATGTGATTACATGTTATTATTCAATCTATGTTTATTATGTTTAATATCATGTCACATAGATTAAATATAAATACTGAGATGTTAATATTTTCATGTATATTGATTAATGAATGTTCAATATATAGTTATGTATTTATTGTTAGAAATTGAAAAAACTATGTATATACTTAGGATCAAGTATTTATATATTATTCGAAGCTTGTTTTATATGTTTAGATTAATAAGACATAAAATAAGTGTAAGTATTGAAATAATACTACTTATATATGTAGTATTTCCTGTATATTATATGTATACTTATATATTTATTATAAGTAAGGTAAAAATATTATATGTATTTACGATCTAGTGATGGCATATAATTGTCTAATATATGTGTATTGTGTTTTCTTTTATGATACATAGTGTAAATACAATTATTTAAATACTATTAATTGTATGTGAACAAAAATCATATATAGTTACAATATAACAATTATATATTAATGTTTAATACATGTGTAATATGTTTAACTTCATAAATGTATGTATGTGTACAGTAGTAAATGCTCCTATTTATATGTTATGAATTAATTTATGTTAAATTTGTAGTAATGTATTTCTTCTTAGAGATTCAATAAAACTATACATATTATCTGTAATTGCATGACACATATAGGGTTAAATAATAAGTAAATTAAACATATGGTGTTTCAATATTAGATGCTTGCATAGTTATAGGAGAGTTATCCGATGTGACTTAAATGTGGTAATTAATTAAGTGCAATTTAGGATGTCTGAACGAAGTTGGCATATGACACGTGATTTGACAACAACGCAATATAGAAATGGGGTTAGAGAGTTTTTAGAAGCTGCTGTAAACCATAAGCGGGCAGATGGACTGATTAGATGCCCTTGTAGAGATTGCCTTAATGGTTCATGGCAATCTATTCAGATTATTGAGTATCACCTCCTCAGGAGGGGAATGGCTTGGACCTACTCCCCTTGGATTTATCATGGTGAGGATGTAGATGAATACGAGGTACATGATAATGTTGTTATGGATGAAGGGAGCAATCCACTTGAAGACACGCACTTTGAAGATGAGGCAGATCAAAAACTTTTGGAAGATATTGCTGTTAATATAAGATGGCGATGGCGATGGCGATGGCGATGATATTGACAGCGAAGATGAAAGTAGTGGGTTTAATGGAGATGGGTGGACTGGAATGTTTGAAAAAGCAAAGAGTCCAGTGTATCCGGGATGTACAAAGTTTTCATTATTATCAGCAGTAGTGCAAATGATAAATCTAAAGATTGATGGTAAGCAGTCTGTGAAGTCATTTAACAATTGGCTTGACTTAATAAAAAGTTTGTTACCTGCCGACAATTTGTTACCTACATCATATTACGAAGCACGGAAGTTTTTGAAGCAGTTAGGCATGGATGCAAACATGATTCATGCTTGTAAAAATGATTGTGTTTGTTTCGAAAAGAATTCAAAAATCTTGATACATGCCCAGTGTGTGGGGAAGGAAGATGGAAGCTTCATACAAGAAACAAAAAACAGTACCGGTTAAGGTGTTGCGACATTTCCCATTAGTTCCAAGATTACAAAGGCTATTTATGTGCCGGAAGACGGCTCCAGAGATGAGATGGCACAAGGAAAAGTATATATCGTAGATGGTGTGTTGAGGCATCCGGTGGATTCCGAACAGTGGAAGGGATTGGATAACAAATATCCTTTGTTCGCATCGGACCCCCGAAGTGTACGATTAGGACTTGCCACTGATGGGTTTAATCCATATGCAAACATGAGCACGACATACAGTGTGTGGCCAGTTATTATGTTTGTATACAATGTTCCACCATGGAGATGTATGAAGGAGCCATATATGATGATGTCTCTTTTAATACCGGGGCCGAAATCACCAGGTAAAGATATTGATGTGTACTTACAACCATTGATAGATGAGCTACAAGAACTTTGGACAAGTGGGGTCAAAACACTAGATGTGGTCGAAGGACGGGTATTTCGACTGCATGCTGCATTATTATGGACTATTAACGATTTCCCGGCATACGGTGACATTTCAGGTGGACGACGAAGGGTTATAAAGCATGTCCAATATGTAACGTTGACTGCACAAGTGGCCATTCAAATAGTAAGTTCCACTATATGGGCCATAGACGGTTCTTGCCTTTGAGACATAGGTGGCGCCATGACAGGGTAAGTTTTGACGGCACCACGGAAACACGGGCACGACCAAGGGATTTCTCTGGTTCAGACATCATCGATCAATTGAGTCGATACGAGCATGTCATTTTGGGAAAATTGCAAGAGCGCCTATGCCGTCGGAGGAATGAGACGGGACAAATTGGTGTAAGAAGAGTTTGCTATTCCGATTGCCATATTGGAGTGAATTGCACATACGACATAATCTTGACGTGATGCATATCGAAAAGAATATATGCGATAACCTAGTGGGAACTATTTTTGGTCTTAAGGGCAAGTCAAAAGACACGAGAAGGCGAGACTCACACTCCAAGAAATGGGTATTCGTTCCGAGCTACACCTGCAGCAACGTGGTGGACGCATTTTCAAACCACCAGCTGCATATACACTATCGACTAGGCAAATGAGAGAGGTATGTAATTCAAAGGGATGTGAAGATGCCTAATGGATATGCTTCAAATATATCATTGCTTAGGCGCTGATGAAGTTAGTTTGAGAGGTCTTAAGAGTCACGATTGTCATGTCTTGCGCAATTCTGGTTGTCATTCGTGGGGTCTTGGATAATCGCATTTACGATGTTGTATGTGATGTATGTCGTTTTTTCAGGGAATTGACTGCTAAAGAACTCCGTGTAAATCTTGGAGTCTTTGGAAAAAACAATAATCCTAACTCTTTGCAAGTTAGAGATGATATTTCCTCCTGCTTTTTTTGATATTATGATACATTTAGCCGTCCACCTTCCAATGAAGCACGCATATGTGGTCCGGTCCAGTACCGGTGGATGTATCCTGTTGAGAGGTACATGGGAGTTCTAAAAGCAGATTTGCGGAATAGGGCAAGACCGGAAGGTTCAATTACGAGTCGTATGTTGTGCGGGAGAGCACTCAATTTTGCTCACTATATTTTGATAACATGGACTCAAGAATAAATAGACCCCACCGACAGTGGGACGAACCGCTGGATGAATGTCCATCATCATCGTTTCGAGTATTCACACAGCCCATACGTTCAATAGGTGCATGCACTATAACAGGCTCGGATGTAGAACTCAACAGGATGCATTGGACAGTGTTGAATAATTGCGAGGAAGTGCAACCCTTTATAAGGTATATCATGTCTTTTCATTCATTTATGACTGATAACAAGATATGTTCACCAAGATTGAAGATCCACTTCTAATGAAATATCTTACAGGGAGTTCGAGAACGAACTAACTGCACGTGGAGCATGCAATGTGGGAGGAATAGTATGTAAACATTTTGCCGAGTGGTTTAGAAATAAGGTTAAAACTTGTTGAAGCCTTCAATTCCATTAATTCATCGATATCTTGACATGTAACTTTAATTGTTGACATGGTATGTAGATTATGGAGCAAACGGCTGTCCATGGACATCAGATGCCAGAAGATCTTGAAGCGTTAGCTTGGGGCCCTGAAATTCATCGAT
Organism: Combretum micranthum; assembly: GCA_024138025.1. NCBI lineage: Eukaryota > Viridiplantae > Streptophyta > Magnoliopsida > Myrtales > Combretaceae > Combretum > Combretum micranthum. The sequence continues at coordinate 263,836 of JAMXBD010001696.1, read as the reverse complement.
ATAGCTTCAATGCTTGTATCGTGAATGGTATCCGATACAACACAGAAGCCAAGGAGGTTGGATTAAGATCACAGAATAGCGGTGTATATGTCATCGGTGCAGATGGAGGGCAACAACTTACATTTTACGGCGTTCTCACCGAAGTTATACAACTAAATTATGTGGGGTCGAAGAAAGTGTTTTTATTCAAATGCAGGTGGTTTGATACGGAGAAGGATAAACCGGAAATTATCGACGGAGACCTCATCTCCATCAACACCGCAAGGTCATGGTACGATAACGACCCGTACATCCTTGCCGACCAAGCACAACAAGTATTTTACCTAAAGGACCCAAGCAAGCGATAGGCAATTGGAAGATTGTCCAGAAAGTTGTACACCGTCATATGTTCACACGTGCTCTCTTCCAAACTGAGAGTATAGAAGATGTTGAATCGTTCGAGCCACCTCCAATAGAGGAGGCAATGCAACAGACAGTGCAAAGGCCATGGACAATTCCAATCAATCGCATATTTGTTGATCTAGGAAACCTTACACGCTTACCCGACCCGAGTGTGGGATGCAGTAGCATAGGCGATTACGATTTGGACGAATAGATTGTACGGATACGTTTATTATATTTATTATCTATCACATGTACTTTGTTTGCGTAATGATCTCCACGAAATGTTTAAGTAACCGGTGTTATTTTTTAACTTGCAGGATGAGTAGCTCCGATTTCATGGATCAGCTTTTGGACGACTCTGAGGCACATCCGGAGCAGTACACTGGTGGGATTTAAGCTTCATTTGTAAATGTTTTATCTGTCATAGCAATATTATATCATTTTGGACTCATGCGTTTCATTTTCTTATTTTGTTATACAGGAGGATCGTTTACTGCCTTACTTACTGATCGGCAGGTCCGACATCCCGATGACCAGTCGGGTCAGGCGGCTGAGCCACAGCCGGGATGGGTAAATGATGGGGATCGGGGAAGAGGTGTTGTACGACCTCCCGGATGATATGCCTGCTCAGGTTAACCCAGATGACCCACAGGCCGCAGCAGTGGAGCAGGAGGAGGCCGCTGTGGCGGCTCAGCATGAGGAGGCAAACATCACGGTGACAGATAGGCGCGGGGTATGTATAGAGGTTACCGGGCGGAGGAGGAGTATAGGAGGACAGGCCGTAGACCGACTATCACTATGCCTGATGGGTTTATGGGTCTCATATGCTCATCTCCGGGGATGGTTAGGTTGGAGTTCTTACTCCATCACAGAGCGTCGACGAAGTTGTTTGTCCCTGGAGGTCGAGGAAAGGCATGGTCAGCATTTCCCGAGGCATATCGACATGGCATCATCCGCCGTGTAATGGTAAGTTAATTTTAAATGTAAACATATACAAAAACCAATTTTTGGCTCCTGATACCTTCCTTTAACACTAATTTTTTTTGTTCAAATTTGCAGAACAAGTTCGAACTACCGAAAATTGGCGGACAATTCATAAATGGTGGGTGGCACTGGACTTTCTTGCAAGCAAGAGTATAGTCAGCTTCGATACAGGCTTAAACGTTATGTCATAGCCAAGGTGGAGGCGATGCAGCTGCTAGTAAGCCACCACCGGGTTTCGAGCACAGGTTAGATGAATGGAGGGCATTCGTCCACTTCCTTGAGACAGATCAAGATTATAAGGTACGCTTCTCCATGTGGTAAATTACATATGCATAAGATATAGTTCACTTGTTCACTTCTTCTCGAAACGTGTAGTTGCGATCCACGGTGAATGCGGAGAACAGGAAGAAGCAACTGTCAGTTCATACAGGTGGTACAAAGTCCATGCTCCAGCATGCACTCACAAATGTAGGTATTCCAATTACAATGAATGTGGGTTTATATGCTATGTTCTTGTACTGACTTTTTTTAATAATGTATTACAGGATCTCACGCCGATACAAAACTACGCATACCCACCTAAGGAGAATTATGTTAGTATTTTCGATTCTCATATTTTTTTTTTTTTAATAATACATCATATCCATCTGTTTGTATGATTATATTCACTTTGTGCTCATGTTGTTTCAACTAAGAACGAATGGTGGAAAAAAGAAAGCAAGAGGATGATCTTGCTGCTGCGTCAGGTCAGCGACCTAAGGAGGATAAGGTCATCATGAGAGGTTTTGGGCCACCGATCTGCCTACCGTCGTGCTTTGGTTACGGCATGCCGATAGATCAAACATAGAGTTGATTACTACGAGCAGCCACGTGAAGAGAATTTGGTCCACTCTAATATGATAGGACCAGCCAGAGGCCAAGATTGAGAAGATGCAAGAGAAGATTGATTTGCTGATGAACTACGTCCGTCCTCCTACTACATCTGGGAGTACCCTCTATAACCATCACGCTGCACCACAGTTGGGGACTTCTACTTATGGCCCTGACCTAGTCAGCCTGGCTTTACGCCATTCACACCAGTGCCACCTTCTCTATATCCTTACCATGGGTTTTATGGGATGCCGAGCCATCTATCCATGTTCACGCATCCTCCACACGATCCAGCACATGAGTCACTAGGCAGCTCCGCACAGCAGAGAGGACCACATCCTCAGGGGTTCATTCTATGGCCGAGGGTCCCAGTTTTGCGCAGTTTGCGTCACAGCCATCCGGGTTTGGATCGTACGCTTTTCCTTGGGCTCCTTCATCTTCACATCCTTCTGCCTCTCAGCAGCCTCCACATACTCCGACTCAGCCGTCAGCTGTTCAGTCGACACCGCTTCAACCCCCTCCCCCCCCCTACAGTATCACAGAGGACATCCGTGAGAGGATCTAGTCGTGCTCGACTGTGACAGGAGCAGCGACAGTACTGCTACCGTGTTTTGTATTTCCTCATCGTTTTTTATTATTCCGACATAATGTTCACGTTTATTGCATTACTTGTTTCGCACTTTGTATGTCATGCTATTGATTATGATTACTGTCAATTTTGTCCCTTAGTACTGTAATTTCTTACGACGAGTACCATGCACATCTTTTATTTATAGAAGCATTCAACCAACCCGTAGTATATTTCTATTCACCATGATCGAACATATATAAAATAAATTGGAAAGGACAAATTTATTATTTAATGTGTTTAACACGGAACAAAATTTTCAAAAATATTACAGAAAAATAAACACAAATTACTAAATAGAGCAATGGTAAATAATAATAGCCTTTTCTTTAAAATGTTCTACATAGATTCCAATTTCAATAAAGCATATTTTATGTAAGGATGATTTCGTTTATTTGGTTACGTAACTATACATGACAATTTAACGTTTTTCAGATTGGAAAAATGAAGGAATGGTTAACTATAAACATTTCAAACAATATATTGCTCATGTAATTGAAAGATCATCCTAATTCATTCATCTAAACTAATTACTTTTAGATAATTCAAGCTCATTTAGTCAAGTTGAACTTAGATTCATTACAAATTCATTATACATGTAGGATTTATGTTAACTTGAACTCACCTTAACTTAAACTAAGTCAAAGATGGTTAAATTAACCTTAATCATTTAATTCAAAATCTAAGTCAAAGATGGTTAAACTAACTCAATCTAATTCATTTTAACTCATTCAAGTCTATTTAATCAAGTTGAACCTCGGTTTGTTAACTAAGTTCATTTTTTAATTAACTTTTACATTTAATTTAATTATTTGTTAAATCTATAAAATGTACTGAACTCATGTTTAATTATATGAACCAGTCAACATAACACATCAAACATCACTTATCCATCTCATTTTAGCTAAAAAATATCCACTTCGTAAGCAAAAAAACACATAAACAAACAAAAAACAAGTTGTTAACTTTGCATGGAAAATGTATCAGTTGAAAAAAAATGAAATTTAAGCACTGATAATTTTAGCATTTGCAAAAACTCAATACATGAAAGTTGTATATATCTTTCTTATCTTTCCAACACAACTTGAATCACCTCAATCAGAGATGGGATGAAAAAATTATGGCCAAAATACGAAGAGATTGAGAAACTGGATTTAATTTGGGAATTGAAGATCTTAAAATACGATAGGTTACAAATTAACATCTTAAAATAAGGACTTAATTTAGGAATTTAATTTGGATACAAACATATTTAACGTGAGTTCGGGTTTAAGAACTGATATTTTTATTCAAACAAATGAACTCAAATTTTAGTAAGATTTAGGAATTAGTGTTTAGGCTTAAAATCAAGACTTAATGAATCCTCTAAACAATTTTAGAGGATTTTTAGAGATTATAGGAAATTCAAATCTCAATACCAACTTATTTATTAGTTAATCAAATTAAGCCAACTTGTCCAATTACATCCTATAATTCATTTTATTCATTTAATCTATCTAAACTCAATTTATAATCTAGGTGAACATTTGGGTATTTCAGTAACAGCACCGACGTAGATAATTTCCTCAGCAAACTAGCTTACTATCATCTACTTTTATCAAGATCTTATTTACATCTTAAATATCAAGTAATCTATAAGACTATAAATCACAGATTCTAATTGTAAAAATTTATGTTTGTACGAACAATTTCATAACGATTACGATAAATATATAATTATCACATTCCATATGAAATAATTGACGGTATTGTAATTAATATATGTTAATTTTATATTTTCATAGAAAGTCCAAATGTTCTTTTCTATGTTTAATATTATTAAAAATATTCTCAATATACAAAATGTCGAACAAACCTATATATTAATACAAAAATTTTCATGTTACGATCATTTCTTTTAAATCCTCCATAAACCTAAATAATTCATTTTATTAATTTATTATTGACATATTTAAATATAACTCTTCTATCTCATCTACTAGTAGAACAATTGATTATTAAATAAATATTTTCATAATTAATATTTAATCTAAATAAATGTTTTTTGTAATAATTCTTCACAAATAAAAGTATATTATCCAACTGAATAAGATTAATTTTTAATCTCATGTACTAGTAAATCAGCTGATTAACAAATAAATATTTTTATAATTATTATTAAATCTATGAAAATATTTCTTTATAATTATAACTCTCCAGTCTTATCTACTAGTAAATAAATTGATTAATTATATATTTTATAAAAAAATTAATATATATAAATATTTTTGTAATTAATTTTTAATGAATAAAAGTACATTACCTAATTGAATAAGATTTACCTTTAATCTTATCTACTAATAAATATATGGATTAATAAATATATATATATTTTTATTATTAAATATTTATTCTATATAATAATTTTGGTATTTAATGTTTAATAAATAAAAGTACACCACCCTATTGAATAAGATTAATTTTTAATCTTATCTACTTGAATAAATTGATTAATAAATATATAATTTAAATATGAAATATTTAATCTATATAAACATTTAATGTATGTAAATATTATTTATTTTACTTTTAATAAATAAAAGTACATTACCGAATTGAATAACAATGATTTTAATTCTTATTTACTATAAGTAAATTGATTAATAAATATATATTTTTTATAATAAATATTTAATCTATATAAATATTTTTTTATTTAAATTTTTATAAATATAAGTACATTACTCAATTGAATAAGATTTACTTTTAATCTTATATATTAGTAAATAAATTGATTAATAAATATATAATTTCAATATATTAAATATTTAATTTATATAAATATTTTTTATGATTCATTTTTAATCAAAATAAGTACATGACACAATTGAATAAGATTAATTTTTAATCTTATCTACTAGTAAATAAATTGATTAATAAATATATAATTTTAATAATTAATATTTAATCTATATATAATTTTTTATAATTAACTTTTTAATAAATAAAAATACATCACTCAATTAAATAAGATTAATTTTTAATCTTATTTAATAATAAATAAGTTGATCAATAAATAAATATTTTTAATAATTAATATTTTAAACATTATAAAAATTTTCGTTAAATACTTAAATTTTTTAGCGGGACAATGCGGGAGAAAAAGAGCGGGCGCGGGAGGGTAGAAATTTTCATTATGAGGCGAAATTCCCCTCATTTTGTCATATGAGGTGAAATTCGCCTCACTGTCCAACTCATGAGCGAAATTCCCCTCAGATTTCAACATATGAGGTGAATTTCACCTCATCAGCCCAGTCACTGCCTATAATACCCCCACTTCTCTCCTCTGCTCGCTCAAATTTCTCTCTCATTTCTCTCCATGCGCTACTCAACATCCGGTAAATCATCCTCCATTTTTATTTAACTTATTTCAATTTTATATTTAATTCTTATTTATAATTATTTATTTGAATTTATTTTTGCAGGATTTTATCATTTCTTATTACAAGTTCAACAACATTAAAATCAATATAATATAAGGTATACTATTTTCATCTATATTTACAAAGATTTTGTATTTTTTTTCCAAATTTTAGATATATTCTAATTTTCATTTTATAACATTTATATCAATACAAATATATTTATAATATCATAATATTTTTATTATTTCAAATGTTTAGAATAACAAACTTACATACAATATTTTAAGTAAAATATAAATAAATTTGTAATATTAATTATACTTTTTTTTTAAATTATTACAATACGTGTTGTATTTATTATTTATAAATTCTGAAAAAATATATTAATTAAAAATTTTTAAGTCAAATATTAATAGTAATAAATTCATAATATTAATTATATAATTTTTATAATATTATTATAATATGTGTTGCATTTTTTTAAAATTCTGGAATAATATATTAATAATTAAATTTTAATTAAAATATTAATATAAATAAATATGAATTATATTAATTATAAATTGTTCTTATAATTTATTCGTCTGTTGTTTATAAAACCCATTTGGTAGATGAGGCGAAACTCGCCTACCTCTTTCTACTTGAGGCGAATTTCGCCTCATGCCATGTCGGCTAGTGAGGCGAGTTTCGCTTCATTAGCCAACGTGGCACTCACGATGCTATGAGGCGAAATTTGCCTCACCAGCCGACGTGCTTTCCCTTCCTATCATGAGGCCAATTTCGCCTCATGTTTTAAAACGTGAGGCGAAATTGGCCTCCTTTTCCCTAAGATGGCCGACCTACACAGGCGAATTTTCGCCTCAATAGTACTACTGAGGCGAAATTATAAGCTACTGAGGCGAAAAATTTCGCCTCTTAATGTCATTTTTCTACTAGTGATAAGTTCACATTCTAAGTTTGTCTTTTTTTTAGACCACTTATATACAACTTGTATTTAATCTGATGAATATGACCTAACCTTTGCTTGCATGAATTATGAATAGAAGATAATGCAGTGCTGTATAAGAAAAGATGAGTTATAGTTCCTTAACCAACAAAAATGTTATAATAAAGGATAAAAATTTGGAACATAGAAATGCAAAAATCATGTGCATACCTATCAATATGTGGAGCAAGTTGTAATAACAACAATGATAATCAAAACTTTTGAGGCATATTAAATTTAACATGGTGTGTGATGTTTAGAATTATATATATAATATATATATATATAGTCTCAATTGTCTTTTTTTTCCATCCCTACTAATATTACATAGTACAATTGGAGAGATCAAAAGGAATCGAACCTAACCTCTATTCTATTGGACGCATAGTATTAATACTATCAAATCACATTAAACTATCATATGGAATGTCAATGACAGCATTGATACCCCTTGTCATTTATGAAACGTTTAAGCCTGATCCATAAAGTTCACCGGTTTAATATACTTAGGTAAATAGCAGGTGATATATTAACATTGAATAATGAAATACTACGCTTTCGTTTTCATCTTGTTCAAAGGTTCAATAATAGCTAGGCTATTAATTAGCTGTAATGAATTTTTTTTTTTCAAATGTAGTTAAGGATGAAGTTATCAACTATGTTATGGTATATTTAAAGTATTCAATTAGCTATCATGGAGAGTTAACGAAAAATTTAATAATGGAGTTATCAAATAATAATATGGTGTAATTAGTTTAACCCTCGGTGCAAATAGGAGTGATGAGTGGAATGAAGGGCATTTACCATAATTTAACGGCACTGATAAAATGATTTGAAATATTTTCATAACAATTAAATATTGTATCATATTTATCTCGTCGTGTTACGTGTCATATGTTATAGATATGGGAGTATATGGAAAAAATTTTGACATCCCAACCTCGTTGTCCTCATTGTGTCCTTGTAAATCAATATGTGACACGTGTTAAGTAGTATTTCCTATATTTTAGGAATTTTTATATTTTTTTAATTTATTTAACATGTATAAGATATTTATTGGTAGAGACACAATGAGGACAGGATGCTAGAAACAGCAAATACTTTTCCGGAGTAACTGAATGAATTACATTAAAATGGTTTGAAGAGTCAAACTGAATTATTTTAAATCAGTTTGGGCTAAATCACATCACATGGATTGATATTATAATAGTTATAATCATATCGTTGCCGGTTGATAATCCTGTTCAAGAAAAATTGGAGCATCTTTATCCGGATTAAGAAAGATCTAACATGTGTTGCATTTTTGGCATTTGATAAAACAAAGGAAGCTGTTAATCAGTAACCATTAAAACGATCAAGTTATTCTCTTTATCTCCTTGGAAAAGAGAGGAGAGAGATACTCTCGATTTCTGCATTGCATTATCAGAACGTATTCGTATTTGCTTGTGTTAATTAAAGAATAGAATCTAAATGATATCCCAACTTAAGCATAAATTCACCCTCCATCAAAATGGCATCAAGATGGAATTATTTATGGGGTTTCAAAACTTCATTAAAATATAGTTTCCAAAGATGTAACTTTATATAGTATATGCTACATAATCCTTGATTAATGTCGTCATTGTGATAAAAAGTTGCATTTTCAATTGTCTATCGATGTACCCCAATCGTGTAGTGTGAAATTTCAAAATCCTCCTCCTTGACTGGTTTAAGGAATAGTTTCTACAGCCTTAGTCCTAACTTGATCAAGTCTATATATAAATACAACATGACATAAATATATATATATATATGTGTGTGTGTGTGTGTGTGTGATGGGGAAAAAATAATAATGATTTTTCCTCCAAACTTACCCTAAATTGACGTGCACTTATCCACTATTCATGGATAGTCCCTAGATGGTCTTTGAAAAATATTGAAATTTAAACCTGATGCAGTTCATCCGAGAGGTTGGGATCTTGTTATTTTATTTTGAAAATGACAAGGTATTAAAGAATAGTAGGAGAAAAAGAATTAGAAGAAGGAAAGAAAATAAAAGAAAAGGTTATAAAGCAAGGAAAATTATATAGTTTCATCATTAATTTTGATAAGATTGGTTCTGTCACTATTTAATGGTTTACCCCATATCCAATCGTGATCGAACAATTAAAATAGTAAATATTCTAATTATTATATTTGTTTTAATGATTAGATGACCGTAGAAGCTCCCTTATAAGTTAATTTGTTTGGATAATGGGAAAGAAAGTGGAAAAAAAGTTGGTCAATATACCTTTTTATTTTGTTAAAAAAACATCCTATATTTCAAAAGTGTACTTTTATTTTAAACACAAACTTGTTATTTTATTCGACTTCCCTCGTAATTCTTTTCAAATAATGTGGCAAAGAAAGTTTTTCCTCATAAATTTTTAGATTTTTTCTAGAAAAGCAAAATTTTCCCTCTAAATTCCACCCTGATCGGGTAAAGCATAATGATATCGTCGTGCCTAAATTGTATACAATCCAAGCAAAAGATTCTCATTCTCAAAATCAGTGGTTGATCTTCTTTGACTATTGGCAGATATGTGGGTCTGTTTGGATTGTCTGTTTTTCATCTGTATCTGTATCTTTTTTAAAATGATATGTGTAAATATATTCGATTTGCATCTAAATTTTATCTATATTTGTTCTATTTGATCTTTTGATGAGAACTGTGAACTTTTTTTTATCTATATCTATTTCTTGATAAATAATTTGTTAGCAAAAAGTTTGAAAAAGTGTCTGTATCTGCCGGAAAAAAGCTAAAACAAACAGACCCAAGTCTACTTGATCAAAGCAAAAGAAAAGTATCTCTTGTTGCTACCAAACAATCCTGGTTTAGCTAGCCAGCTCAATGCTACATAGTGGAATTCAAAACTACATTGCGATGATGAGCAGTGTACAAGATCTTAGGATCTTCATACATCAGTCTCCAACAAAGAATTATGCAAGATAATTCCATGAAGTAAGAATATTCCACAAAAGTTACTGTTACATGGAATCTTATAATGGGATTTAGGAGAAAGCATATCCAAGAAGTCAACACAAATAAGCAATTCCAAGAGAAACCCAAATGCATTTTTCATCACGTGCTCCCTCTCAACAGGGAAAGTAGTTGACAATTGCCGTGTTGCAACTTGCACCCAGAAAATTTCGACTTATACCAAGTGCTAAGTATCGACGAGTGGGAGATGTTGGAGATATGATTCAAAATTACAATAGTTTATGGTTTTTTTTTTTGTTTTCTATTTTTTAGTATTTCATGTTCTACTTTTTAGGAGTAGTTAAGTAGTGGAGATATCTCTTAGAAAGTGGTTACGTTATTCTAGCTATTAGTGGAGATATTTTGCTATTATTCTACTGTAACTAAGCCTTATAAATGGCTTAGATCTGGAACGTTATTTGAATGGAATAAATTTTAGCTTTTATCATTCTCTTTTTCGTCTCGTTATTATTTTAAAAAAACTATCATGGTATCAGAGCTCACATACGATCCGGGAACTCTTCCCTAATATTTGAGATCAATACATTCGTCCCATTTAGCGTCCATGTCGTACTTGCCTGAGATTACTTCCTTCCTACCCTCCATCGATAACAATAATATGTCTATTTGGTTCTGTTTCTTGGCGTAAATAGAAATAGATAGTGCAAAAATGGGGAGGAATATTAAACTTTCTGGTCTTTGTATTTCCTTTTCCCCTTTCTTCTTCTCTTCCCTAATATTGAGATCAACAGAGTCTCCATGGCATCAAATTATTTTTCTGCTCCTATTCCCATTTTTAAGGGAGAAAATTATCTTCCTGGGCTATCAAAATGAAGTCCTATCTAAAAGCCCTGAGTTTGTGGGAGGTTGTGGAGAATGATTTTGATCCTACTCCTCTTCCACAAAATCCAAGACTGGTACAGCTCAAAAAATATGAAGAAGATTTGGCAAAGAAACCAAAGGCCATCACTTGCATACATTTAGCTGTGTCAGAGGAGATTTTCACAAGTATAATGGCTTGTGAATCACCAAAAGAAGCATGGGATAAGCTTAAAGAAGAATTTGAAGGCAATGCTCAAACAAAGTTGATGCAAATCTTGAATCTCAAAAGAGAATTCGAGATGCAAAAAATGAAGGAATCTGAAAATGTTAAGGAATATGGTAGTAAGCTTATGTCCCTTGTTAATCAAATCAGATTACTTGGTGAAGAATTTCCAAACCAAAGAATAGTTGAAAAGCTTCTTGTGAGCCTACCTGAAAGGTATGAGTCAAAAATATCTTCCCTTGAGATTGCTTAAGATCTATTAAAAATAACTTTTGCAGAATTGATCAATGATCTTCAAGCGATAGATCAAAGAAGAACAATGAGACAAGAAGGAACCAAACAAATGGTTGAAGGAGCTTATCTAGCGAAGACTTCGTATTCAAAAGGAAAAGGAAGAATTCCTCAATGCAACAATTGCAAGAAGATTGGTCATGAAGAGAAGGATTGTTGGCACAAAGGAAAACCTTAATGTTTCAAGTGCAAAAAGTTTGGGCACCTACAAAAAGATTGCAGAGTAAAAAATGAAGAACAAGCAAATATGGCAGAGATGGTTGAAGAAGAATCTTTATTTTGAGTAATTTGGTGAGAAGTGCACCAAGAGTTATTAGAGAGAAGTGCTCCAATTGAAAGATGATGAGAAAGTGCATATAGTGAAGAGAGGTGCTTCACATGATTTAGAAAAATTGGAGAGATGTGCTCCATGAAGATTTCAGCTTTGCAATTTTGAATCAAGAGGGAGTGTTGGAGATATGATTCAAAATTAGAATAGTTTATGGTTTTTTTTTTTGTTTCCTATTTTTTAGTATTTCATGTTCTACTTTTTACGAGTAGTTAAGTAGTGGAGATATCTCTTAGAAAGTGGTTACGTTATTCTAGCTATTAGTGGAGATATTTTGCTATTATTCTGCTGTAACTAAGCCTTATAAATGGCTTAGATCTGGAACGTTATTTGAATGGAATAAATTTTAGCTTTTATCATTCTCTTTTTCGTCTCGTTATTATTTTAAAAAAACTATCAGGAGATGGAGAGTATTACACGTCTAAAAGCACAAAGAAATCTGCACATAAGGGATTGAAAAACCACATCTGTTGTGATGCAGCGAGTAACGTAAAAGATAAGATCAATTAACGATTAATTGTAGAAATCAAAACAAAATTAAGGAAAAATCTCTACTTAAGAAATTCTAAAATAGTGTTATGAGACAAAAAAGTTGTTTTGTAACAGGAAGAGGACAATAAATTGTCTCAAAAAAAAAAAAAAAACCATAAGCATCCCAAAATAAAAAAATTGAAATGAAAAACTTAAAAGCCCATTTTGGGGCCCTAAACGTACCAAAATATAAAAATTGGAACGAAAAACTTAAAAGCCTGTTTTGGAGCCATAAACGAAGGTTTTTGTGTCTGAAAACTCATTTTTGAAGAAAAATGGAGCCGTATGCATACTAAAAGATATGATTTTCGAAAGATGGACTATGCGTATATTGTTCTTGGACTTTTTGGGTTTGTCTAATTTATTTAGAAATCGGCCCACAATTTGCTTGCATCATACTAGCAAGACTAAAAAGCCGTAATGTGGTGATGACGATTGCTCAATCATGCTTCAATTAATCAATAGATACCAAACAGAAATACATGAAATCTTTGCACAAGCTGCTGCAATAAGTTGACCTTAATTTGATGAGATTGTATATTCTTTCACATCCTTGGGTGAACCGCCGAAAGAACCTGGAAAAACCTGCTCCATACAGCAGAGACAATTTTGCAGCTTCATAAATATAATAAAGGATACTTCATTGACTTCTTTTATAAGACTTCACATGAAATAAAGGGGCGAACCGCTTTTCAATGTTCAACAAAAAACAATGCTGCATAAGCTTTCTATGCTTCTGTTGCTCCTCTTTATCCAGTCTTTATAATGGAAGCATTACGACTTATGCTTTACAACCATAGGATGAAATCATTTAATCATTTCATCTCTTTACCAACAGAAAGTTCAAACTTTAGTAAAACAGAATGCTCAGGACAATGGTTCTATGCTGGGCAGAGCAGCTAAATCCTTTTCAAGAGAGACATGGATGCAAAAGGTATTACCCCCGTCCAAACTTTTTAGCCTTGTACATAAAACTGCCCTCCAGTGAGTAAAAAGGGAACCGCCTTGGAAAAGACGCTGGCAACCTGAGAAGAACTAAGACCATAACAAAGATAAATCACATGAACTAATGCTTGATAAAAAAACGTCAATGGGAAACAATCTTGACACACTTAGCGTGCTCATGTAAAAATGGAATCTTGGTGATACAAAAGGGAGACCAAATATCGTAAAAAAGTTCACACCAAAATCAGAATATAAAGCTTTCACCCAAACCAATTAACAATTTGTAGAAGCCCAAGCTTGATATTCAGCCTGCATGGAACTTCCAAAAATAGTGGCTAGCTTCCTATATTTTCAACTAATAAGATAAAAGCCAAGAAAGACGCAATAACCCATAAAATAAAAAATATATAAATAATAAATAAATAAAACATTCAGGCCTTGACTGCCCTTTGAATATCGTAAAACACGATGCGCAGCTGTTTTTTTGCCTAAATCAGTTTGACAACCATCACTACCTCCAAACCGAGAAAAGATTTCAACTCCCCCATATCTTTGGTACCGAATTTCTTATTGATTAAGCCTTAAGGAGTGAAGATAACCATTTACAGAGACTTATAACACCAGAACATTGCTGGCAACCAGAAAACCATTTACAATGATTTATAACACAAGAAAACATGAAATTCAGACCTAACTCTAATTTATTCGGCAATTAACACAACAAATATGCTATCTGTTTCACATGGTAGTACAACAAACACCAAGATAAGATCAAAAGATTAATTCAACCATCAAATTCGAATCTTAAGGTTAAAGTTCGAATAAATATAGAGTTAATTTATAACAATTAATAATGCATTGACAAGAAACGGCGATTCTTAGGATATTACGAACACAGTGCAGCCATTTTGTGCTCGTTGTCCAACGTGTTGGGACTCTCATGCATGTCCAATCCACATCAGCCGTCGAGGATAAAAAGCGGATGCATCTCGCAACGCCCACCATGGAATTGTCCCCTTTTTTTTTTTTTTTTTTTTTTTTTTTCTGGAGAAGCTTTTACAGCTATTACCTAATTAATCGACCAAATTAAAGTTATATATCATGAAGGTCAGATGTTATTGATGTGGGCGCAATGTCCCACCTTAGCATTTTTGGTTTCTGCCAAAGCCATGTAGCCATTTTACTTATTGTTGAAATCATCGAATGATCAGGATAACGCAAGCGATATTAATTGTGACTTTTTAATAACTTATAATGCCCAAATTTTCATTTATTTATGTTTTTATGATACAGGGTATCTCAGATCATGTTAGTTACAACTCAGAATTTGTTTTGAAAGTATATATTCCTACTGGTAAAGATCTATCTACCTATTGAAGCGATGATAGCCTAGAATTCAATGAACATGTTAATAAGATTTGAAGAGTCTATATATGGGTGTCTCTTACCTGCATATGGCGAGGAGTACGTATCGCCATATTAAGAAATTGTCTCTTAATTGTGATGTGGGGGAAAGTGACTAAACTCTAATGAGGAAATTGTCTCTTAATTGTTTGGAAAACTAAATCCAAGAGCATTTAATAAATACATCTTCTCATATTAAGAAATTTTCTAGAGATTTACATGTGAAAATGCACTAGGAACTAAATACTTAAGAGGAGGGGTGAATTGAGTATTTGTCCAAAAATTTCGAAATAATTAATTTTCATTTTAGCAGATAAAAAATCAAATAAATTTTCAGCGGGTAGATAAATAATAAATATAAAGCGTAAATTAAAGAGATAGAGTTAGAGAAAATCAAACCAGATTTAACGTGGAGTTTGACCTATTTTCTACTCTCCATGATCCAAAAATTGTCTCTATCAAGGTCTTTACCACTACTTCAATTAATATCAAAAGTTAGCTCAAGATAAGTAATTACACAAACTTATGAAATAAAATATTTCCTCTCTCTCTACGTACTCTTAAATGAATAGCAATAACTTTGAACCAAGCACTAGAGTGTATTTTCTCTCTCTTAATAATTTGCAAATATTATTTATACAAGAACAAACAAAAAGAATTTGTTTAATCGCTGTTAATGAGCTCATAAATGATTTTGGCACCACTTCTCACTTTGTTGTTCTCCAAAACTTATATATAAATAGCCTTTGAAATTTAAAAGTCTATTAGACACAACGTCTACAATCTGCCAAACATTAAATGCACTTCAACAGCTTTTTTCTTATCACATCAACTTCATACTTCAAGTTGTCATGTCTCAAATACTCGTCGCGCAATAATCTATCGCCCCTATTCATCACGTCGAGCCTTCGATAGCAATGTTCACTTCTTTGTCAAGCCTTTGTTCTGTGTTGGTCGAGCCTCAACTTTTTGGCACGTTGAGGCTTAAACTTGACCTTTGACAAGTCTATTCTCTTCTTCAGCTTGTTGTGAATCCAACTTAACTTGTCGGGCCTTGGCCACTTAACTTGTTTAGGAATCAACCGACCCTTAGACACTATTTGGGCATACTTGAGCTTGCTGACCCTAGACCATAGCTTTGTCATGTCTTGATTGCTTGGCTTGCTTAGGCCTCAACCAATCCTCGACCATTGATTTTGTATATTTAAGCTTCTGAGTCTTGGCCTTAGCTTTATCAACTCTCGACTAATTCATATGGCTTGTCCTTAATAGTTCTTACTTTAATTAAAACTTGCAGAAAACAACACAAATATGCACAAAGCATGCATATATATATATATATATATATATATGCATGACTAATTAAGTATAGTTTACAACAAATAAATAGTTGATTGTGCATTAAATTTTCTCATCAAAATTCATATTGAACTCTCAAGTTCAACAATCTCCCTCTCTTTGATGAGGATAATTTATGCATAATTAACTTATAGTCATATAAGCCTACCTCCCCTCAATTAAGCATTTGGGTTTTAAGGAAATTTTCAATTTTCCAAGTTTCAAAAATAGATTTCTGATGCTTACATTTTAGGAAATTATAAACTACATTTAATATGTCATTATTTCTCCCTATCAAAACATACTTCATGTATATTGTTAAATGTGCATCCCACATTCTCTCTCCCTTTGTACTCATCAAAAGAAATAATATAATAGATTTAATATATGTAAGTAAGGAGAGATGCACATATATACATCATTAAGCTCAAAACAAGTGCCTCGATAGAGGACTTCACACTTGCCCACACCTATGTAAGACTTCACACACACTTGCCTATACTTGGATAGGACTTCACTGTTAGAAATAATTAATACACAAGGAATACTTAAGGGGGAGGGAGGGAGGGATTAAGCATTACAAACTTTTTGGTTTTATCAAAACAGATTAATTAACTAAGATAAGACACGAGTTAACTTAAATAAATAAATACTGCGGAATAAACTAATTAAAACTGATTAACAAATAAGCAGAGATAAAGAAGTACAAAGAGAGAGAAAGAGAACCAACACAAGGATTTAATGTGAAGTTCGGCCACTATCTACTCTCCACGGTGCAGATGCCTCAAATAGGACTTTTACTATTATATTGATTATTCCAAAATCAATACACCTCTTAGACGAGGAATTACAACAAAGCCTATCACAATAGGATTTTTACAATTACCTTTCATAAATGACTTCCACTTGATAAATCAAGTGTTGTGCTGGCAACACACGACCAAACTTCTCTTTACCTTCCACGAAAGACTTCCCCTAATTGCAATTAGGACGATGCTAATAACTCCATACCATACTTCAAATGCCTTCCACTGAGGACTTTTCGCAATGCATCACACGAGGAGTTCACTTTGCCTCCACTAAGGACTTTTCTCAAACAGCTCCTATATGAGCAAATTTACAAATTGAAAAGATCTTAAGGAAATATACAAATTTCCTTTACAAAGAAACGCTCCTACTTGAATAGATTTACAACAGAAAATACTTTAGGAATTGTACAAATTCCTTTTACAAACTGAGCTCTTTAAACAAGCAGATAATCAACATTTTGTAAATCTTAAACAGTGCTAAAAAACTCTCATTTAGAGTGTATCAGCAATTTCAAAACAGAGCTTAATTATTATCTTAAAAAAAATTTACAAGTTAACGAGAACGAGAACAAAAACACAAGTAAACTTTACAAAATATTGTTTTCGTTTTTACTGTGTGTTCAAAAATTCTAGTATATATCTCATTCTCTTCAAAGAGAAGAAAAAAATTCTATTTATAGCTATTGATAAGAAATTTACCCATTATAAAAAAGTTTCTAACAACCCATACTTGTGTTTAATGTACTTAAAGTTTTAAAAATATGTAAAAGTTCAAAAGCATTAAATGTGTTTGACACATACATTAAATACATTCCAACAGCTCTTTTCTTTTTCGCTTTTACTTATATTATTATTTTATTAAATAATAAATAATTAAAAAAAAATTTACTGTCATGCTTAAGAACAGGTCGAGCCGAATTTTTTTTAAAATGTCGAGGGCAAACTTTCTAATGTCGAGGTCTGAGATCGAGGTCTAAACTTTAGCCCTTGATTTTATAAATTTTATCCAAGGGAAAACTTTCTAAAGTCAAGGTTTGAGATCGAGGCCTAAACTTCAGCCCTTGACTTTGTAAATCTTTCAAAAACTCCAATCGTTGACTTTATGATTTTGCCCAAAACTCCAACTCTTGACTTTACAAGTTTTGCCCAAAACTTAGTATTTTGTCTTTATCTGATGAATAGTGCCTCCACCTTTCTTCTACTGGACTCGATAGTTTTGTCTTGACTTTTCTTCAACTTTTTGTTCTGTTAAAACTTAAATACAGCAGAACAAATACAAAGCATATATTATATATAATTTTTAAGTATTTAAATAATTAAGAATATTTAAATAATTAATTATGTAATAATTATTCTCATCAAAATCATTTGTGAACATAAAGTTCAACATTCACCACACTTGCTTATGCTCACATAGGATTTCACACATGTGCCTATACACCGATAGGAGTTCACCACACACTACTTGCCTATGCTCTAATAGGACTTCACCATACTTGCCTATGCTCACATAGGACTTCATACACATGCCTATACACTGATAGGACTTTACCGCGCTTGCTTATGCTCACATAGGACTTCATACACATGATTATACACTGATGAGACTTCGCACACTACTTGCTTATGCTCAGATAGGACTTCACTACATTTGCCACATCTCATGAGGACTTCATAAGAACAACAAGCTCACATACAACAAATACGCAAATACATTAGAGCACTTGTCTTCACAAAAGTGCAACAATTAAACCAGATTATGACAAAATCAAATTCAATACAAGCACATATTAGATTTTTAGGCATATATTATATTTAGCAGCTTATTTAGCCTAAAATCTTGTTCTTTATCAACTTTGATTTAATAATATTTAGTACTTATCATGCTTGATCATTCTCAATTCTCTTCTTAAATTCCAAAAACGATCTTTACTCAAAGGTTTAGTGAAAATATCAGCAATCTGATTATTTATATCAATAAATTCCAAGCTCATATCTGTCATTACAAGAAATTTTGGCTTTAGAGATAAAAAATTATGTTTCTGAAAGTAAAAAATCTGTCTCTAAAGGCTTTCAAAGACAGATTTTTTGTCGCAAATTTTTATCTTAAAAATCATCGTCGCTAATCTTTTAGAGACAGATTTACTTTTTTGTCGCAAATTTTCTATGGAATTTTCGTCGCAAATTTGTCACTGATTTATAATTAGTTATTTTTAAATATCCAATTAGTAAATATTAAATAAAATTATTTCGTCGCAAATCTGTCCCTGATTCTAAGATAGATTATTAAAAAAAATACATATTTGCCTCCTATTTATCCTTCCCATGAGGTCACTCATCATAGAATGCTCAATACTAAGCACACTTAACATTGAAATTTTCACAAGCACTAAACCGATAAACCAATTCATACCTTCATGAGTAAAGTTTCACTACTATTTATTTAACAAATATCATAATATAATATTATAACTATAAAATATTTTACATATATTTTATAATTTATTTTTATTTTATAATTTCACTTTGCTTATTTATTAAGGAATTTTCAATAATAATTTATTAAAATAATATAAAATATTAATATATACTATGTTTACATTTTATAATATTTTAAATTATATTTTTATTATAAATATATAATATTTTTAGTAGTATATTATAATTTTTTTTTCCAAATATGATATTATTATTAAAAAATATTATATATTATGTCAGTATAAATAATATTATACATATAAATTTTTTAATATATTTAATGATATATATAATAATATACTTTTTACATCACGTATTTAATATTTTATATTAACTTAATAAATTATATTTTTTAAAGTAATATGTTTATTTTTATATCATTTTTATTACACTTAACAAATTATAATATAGTATAAAAACTATAAAATATAATTTTCATAATATATTAATGAAATAATATATAATTTTAATTTAAATATATTTAACTTATTATTTTATATTATATATTTTATTATTTAAACATACTATATTTTTACATAGTATATTATTTTTCCCCTAATATGTTATTAAATTTTAAATAAATATATGGTATGTAAATATAAATTATGTAAGATATATATGATAAAACCTTTTATATCCAATAACATATGAATAATCATAATAAAAATATAATAAAAAATTATAAATAATATGATATATAGAGTTTTTATTAATATATTACTAAATATAATATATTATTTATATATTATATATGTTTAAATATACTAAGTTTACATTTTATAGTTATTATTTTATTTTACATATTTTATTATTGAAATATACTTTATTTTAAGTAGTATTTTATGATATTACTTATATATAACATATTATATTATTGTTATACTATTTTATCAAGTTGTATAATTAATATTTTTTTAATATAAGTTATTATGTAAAAGAATATATTATAAGATGTAAATAAATATTTCTATTTTAAGTACTATTTTTTATTTATATTTTACAATATATAAATATGTAATATAATAATAAATATATTATAAATAAAAAATATATAATTAGTTGTAAATAACATATGATTATAATGTCCAGTTATTATATAATATAATTTACAAATATAATATATGTCCTTATTATATAATGCACATTTATTATATTTATATTAGATATGTATAATTAAAACTAAATTTTAAACATAATTATTTATATATATATACATAATATAATAATTTAGTGTAGACACAGATTTGCAATAGAATTTAGAAAAAATAGAAATTAGAGCTAAACTAATTTATTTCCCTCTAAAACCAGAGACACATTTGCAATGGAAAAATTTCTGTCGCAAATCATTTTGTAATCCGTCGCAAATTCTGTCACAAAAGTATATAAAAATTAGAAGATTATTCATAATTTATGTCATCACAAATTTGTCGCAAATCTATCTCTAAGTCATTTTTTTAGAGATAGAAATTTTCCTTCGCAAATTTGTTGTCTCTAAAAGCTATTTTTCTAGTAGTGTGTGTTTAGAACATGATTTCTAATGAAATGATGCTTAATTTCGATATGCGTGGTCCTTGAGTATTTAATTGGATTTTTAGTCAAATTCATAGCACTTGGTTATCATAGCGA
Source organism: Combretum micranthum (assembly GCA_024138025.1). Classification (NCBI taxonomy): domain Eukaryota; kingdom Viridiplantae; phylum Streptophyta; class Magnoliopsida; order Myrtales; family Combretaceae; genus Combretum; species Combretum micranthum. The sequence goes on along the minus strand of JAMXBD010001696.1, from coordinate 242,788 downwards.
ATTAGAACATTTTCAAAAGTTGAACCATAATCAAGCAAGGTATGTTTCATCTAGAAAATTTATGCACAACAACTGCCAACCGCTATGTATAGCTTTTTCAAGAAAATGGCACGTGCCTCTGTGCTTTTCCTCTCTACTTTGCACCTAGTAAAGTTAGAACAGAGTATCCAATTAGATTGAAAGAAGTGAATTTTGGATACCACAAGCCAATTTCAATCGTGCTTGCAAGATACTTGAAAATGTGTTTTACTACATTCAAGTGTGATGTTTTTGAGCAAGATTGAAACTGTGCACATACACATACAAAGAGCATGATGTATGGTCTAGAAGTTGTCAAATATAATAAATTGCCTATCATGCCTCTATACATCTTTTCATAAATATTTTTACCTTTTTCATCTTTATCAAGCTTAATATTTTTGCTCATAGCTATTGGTTTTGATTTGCAATTATCCAATTTAACATTTTTAACAAATCTTTTGTATACTTAGCTTGATTGATAAAGGTCCCATTTTTAGATTGTTTGGTTTGAAGACCAAGAAAATAACTAAGTTCCCCCATTATACTCATTTCAAATTCATTTTTCATGGATTCAATAAAATCTTTTATAAGACTCATATTTGTAGCTCCAAACACAATATCATCAATATAGATTTGCACAGTCATTGTATCAAACTTGTGATCTTTAATAAATAAAGTTTGTGTCAGCTTTTCCTCTTGAAAAACTGTTGTTTAATAGGAAGCTACTGAGTCTTTCATATCAAACTCTAGGAGCTTGCTTTAGTCCATAAAAAACTTTGTTTAACTTAAAAACATGATTGAGAAATTTATTATTTCTCGAAACCTGATGGTTGCTCTATATAGACTTCTTTTTTTATAAAAGCATTTATAAAAGCACTTTTGACATCCATTTGAAACAGAGTAAAGTTCTTATAAGCAGCAAATGCTAGAAGCATTCGAATAGATTCTAGTTGAGCAATCGAAGCCAATGTCTCATCAAAATCAATGCCTTCTTCTGATTATAACCTTTAGCATCCAATCCAGCTTTACTTCTTGTTATTAAATCAGATTCATTAAGTTTATTTCTATAAACCCATTTGGTTCCTATAACAGGTCTACTTTCAGGTCTAGGAACCAAAAATCATACATCATTTCTTGTGAACTAGTTTAATTCATCTTGCATTGCATTGCATTAATCCAAAATTCATCCTTTAAGGTTCATCAACATTTTTAGGCTCAAATTGAGATAAGAAAACCAAATTGCTTAGATTCCTTAAAGATGATCTTGTTTGAACATGATTTGAAGGTTCTCAATTATTAAATCTTTATGATGTAATTTAGCATACTTCCATTCTTTAGGCAAATCAGTAATATCACATTCATGCATATCAACATCCAATTTGTAATGATTCGTATGAATTCCTATATATCTATCTAGCTTAATACTGTATTATTATTATTATGAAAATTAATTCATTAATGGTCCAATAGACATTACCACTATTATGGTAGTAAGCATATATAATTATTGTTGTATGTTATAACTAGAGCTAATGAAAACAGAGGGATAAGCCTAAGCTTCCATCATTTCTTTTATTCATTTTCTCCTTTCTTTTTGTTGGTAGTCAATAGTATTTATAACTGCTGTAATCTACTCCACACTTTTACATAAAGACCTGCAATAGATAAATACAGTAATTTAACATTTTCTCAGCTAAGAAGATCAATGAATAACTCCACACTTTTATATAATGACCTGCAGTAGATAATACAGTAATTTATCATTTTCTCAACTAAGAAGATTGATGAATAACTCCTGTCTTTTATGTACAAGGCTTAAAAATTTGGACGGGCGTAATACCTTCTGCATATCCATATCTCTCTTGAAATGGATTTAGCTGCTCTGCCTAGCATAGAACCATTGTCCTGAGCATTCTGTTTTACTAAAGTTTGAACTTGCTGCTGGCAAAGAGATGAAATGATTAAATGATTTCATCCTATGGTTGTAAAGCATAAGTGTAATGCTTCCATTATATAGACTGGATAAAAGGAGCAACAGAAGCATAGATAAAGCTTATGCAGCATTGTTTTTTTTTATGAACATTGAAAAGCGTTTCGCCCCTTTATTTCATATGAAGTCTTATAAAAGACCAGCAGAGTATCCTTTATCGTCCCGTGTGGATGGAACAGGTTTCCAGGTACTTTCGGCGTTTCACCCAAGGACGAGAATGAATATGCAATCTCATTAAATAAGATCAACTTATTGTAGCAGCTTGCGCAAAGAATTCATGTATTTCTGTTTGCTCTCTATTGATTAATTTAAGCATTATTGTTTTTTAGTTTTGCCAGCAGATGTGCTTTTTCAGTCCCTTACGTTCAGAATTCTTTGTGCTTTTAGACCTATAGTCGGTACTCAGCACTTTGGTGTAAGTCGAAATTTCTGGGTGCAGTGGTCAACTACTTTCTGTCGACTTCTTGGATATGCTTTCTCCCAAATGCCATTATAAGATTCCATGTAACAGTAACTTTTGCGGAATATTCCTACTTCATGGAATTATGTTGCAGAAGTCTATGTTGGAGACTGATTTACGAAGATACTAAGATCTTGTACACTGCTCATCATCGCAATGTAGTTTTCAATACCACTGTGAAGCATTGAGCTGGCTGGCTAAACCAGATTGTTTGGCAGCAACAAGAGATACTTTTCCTTCCTTTGATCAAGTAGACATATCGGCCAATAGTCAAAGAAGATCTACCACTGATTTTGAGTATGAGAATCTTTGCCTGCAGTGTATAAAATTTGGCAACGATATCATTATGCTTTACCCGATCAAGGTGGAATTTAGAGGGGAAATTTTGCTTTTGTAGAAAAATACTAAAAATTTATGAAGAAAAACTTTCTTTGCCACATTATTTGAAAAGAATTATGAGGGAAGTGAAATAAAATAACAAGTTTGTATTTAAAATAAAAGCACACTTTTGAAATGTAGGATGTTTTAACAAAATAAAAAGTTATATTGACCAACTTTTTTTTCACTTTCTTCATCATTATCCAAACAAATTAACTTATAAGGAAGCTTCTACGTTCATCTAATTGTTAAAATAAATATTATAATTGAAATATTAACTATTTTAGTGGTTCGATTATGATTGGATATGGTGTGAGCTGTTTGATAGTGATAGAACCAATCTTATCAAAATTAATGACGATACTATATAATTTTCCTTACTTTATAACCTTTTCTTTTATTTTCTTTTCCTTTCTAATTCTTTTCTCCTACTAATTCTTTAATACCTTGTCATTTTCAAAATAAAATAACAAGATTCCAACCCTCAGGATGAATTGCGTGAGGTTTAAATTTTCAATATTTGCCAAAGACCATCTAGGGACTATCCTGAATAGTAGATAAGTGCACGTCAATTTAGGGTAAGTTTGGTGTGAAAAGTCATTATCTTTTTTTCCATCACATAATATATTTATTTATTTATGTCATGTTGTATTTATATATATATATACTTGATCAAGTTAGGACAAAGGCTGTAGAAACTATTCCTCAAAAACCGGTCAGAAGAAGGATTCTGAATTTGACACTCTACACGATCGGGAGTACATCGATAGATAATTGAAAATGAAACTTTGTATCACAATATGATACGACATTAATCAAGGATTATATAGTGTATAAAAAAATACAGTTACATCTTTGGAAACTATATTTTATTGAAGTTCGAAACCCCATAATAATTCCAATATTGATGCCATTTTGATGGAGGGTGAATATGCTTAAGTTGGGATATCATTGAGATTCTATACCTTTAATTAACACAAGCAAATACGAATAACGTTCTGATAATGCAATGCAGAAATAGAAGGACAGAATAACAGCTTCCTATATGTTTAACAAATGCCAAAAAAACAACAGATTGTTAGATCTTTCTTAATCAGGATACAGATTCGCTAATTTTTCTTAACAGGATTATTAATGCGGCAACGATATGATAATAACGATTATATAACTATCCATGTGATGTGATTTAGGCCCAAAATGATTTAAAATAATTCAGTTTGACTCTCAAACCATATTAATGTGGTTCATTCAATTATGAAAGGGATCATGAACTAAATTATAAAATTTTATCTGGTTGGAAACATTTCACCTTCAAACTGAAAAACATTTTGTCCACCCATTGTGTATCTTTACTCCCTATCTATAGCATATGACACACAACACGAATAAGATAAATATCATGAAATGTTTAATTGTTATGAAAATTTCAAATCATTTTATCATTGCCATTAAATTGTGGTAATTACTTGCATTTTTTTCCTTTTTTTCAACTCATCACTCCTATTTGCACCGATGTTTAAATTTTCGTTCTCTCTCCATGATAGCTAATTGAATACTTTAAAAATAGCTGATAAATTCATCCTTAACTACTACATTAAAAAAAAAAAAAAAACATGCATTACAGCTAATTAATAGTCTAGTTACACCATAGTATTATTGAAAACTCCATTATTAAATTTTTCGTTAACTTTCCATGATAGCATTGAATGCTTTAAATAAGTTGATAACTTCATCTTGAACTACATTAAAAAAAAAAAAAAAAAACCATTCATTACAGCTAATTAATAGTCTAGTTTACACCATAGTATTATTGAAAACTCCATTATTAAATTTTTCGTTAACTCTCCATGATAGCTAATTGATACTTTAAATATAATTGATAACTTCATCCAACTACATTAAAAAAAAAAAAAAAAAAAAACCCATGCATTACAGCTAATTAATAGCCTAGCTATTATTGAACCTTTGAACAAGATGAAAACGAAATCCTAGTATTTCATTTTTTAATTTCATGACTACCCTATAACTCAATCGTTATTTTCCACTATATTTAATGTTAATATACCTGCTATTTTACCTAAATATATATTGGTGAACTTTAGGGTCTAGTAATGTTGTCATTGACATTCTGAAATACCCTAAATCCTCATCTAAGTTAAAAATTTAATGATAGTTTTAAATGAATAAAATGAGTAAACAATATAAAAGGAATAGGCATTTGATATTAATTAAATTAGTAAATAGGTTAAATTGAAATTTGAGATTTTAACAGCATTCATTCGTCTTAATGGCATTTCTTTATGAATCAAAGTTTTCAACTACTTCAAATTTCAATGAGACTTCTTTTTCTCATTTCATTCCCTAAATTTTAAACAAACAAATTAAATTGTTTCATAAACTCCTACACCCTTAGATTTTAGCTTAACTTTTATTTTGTTAATTCCAATGAGTTTTCAATTCACTTCTTTACTTAAATAAATATCAGTTCTTAGATCCAAACTTAAATTAAATATCTGTTTCTTGTAAACTAAACTTTTAAATTATGTTTCTAAATTAAGTTAATAATTTCTATATAGATTCTTAAATTATTTTCTAATTAGTTATTATACTTAATATATTCAAATGGTTTAAATCTAATATCTTATTCTAAAAATATCTTTAATTTTTCCTTTTCTTTAAACTTTTCTCCTCCTTTCCCCTTTTTTTTTACTTTTTGTTTCGATTCTTTCCTTTCCTTTCTTCTTTTTTCTCTTTTGTTTTCTTCAAAGATTCAACCCTAAAATCTCAAATTCAATAAGGCTAGAGAAAAATCAAGATTAGAAAAGAAGATAAGAATGGAAACAAGCTTACAGTAACTCTAATAACATGAAATGAAGATTAAGAAATTTGTGTTTGCCAAATACTTAAGCTAAGTTGTTTTCTTCTTTGGGTTGTTTTGTATGCATGGATTTGATAAGTTTTTACTAGCTATATATAGAATTTGTGATTAAAATTTGTAAACAATGGATATATGAATTTATAGGATAAACTTAGGTTATGTAAACCGTTAGAACTAGGATTTAGATGATATATGATGTAAAAATATGTGTGTATGTGTTTTAGGTTGTAATTATAGAAGTATAAGTTGCATATAAGATGTTAAATGTTGAAAAATGATGTAAAACAAGTAGTAAAATGAAATAGCCATGACTTCCTTATATTGCATGCTAATATGATATTGGGATGATATATATATATATATATATATATGTGTGTGTGTGTGTGTGTGTTTAGCTAATGTAATGTGAATGTGTTGATTTATAAGTGTTTAGTATTATGGAATTAATATTATTGTTGGATGCTTATAAATGTTTGTATAGTATAATAAATGTGTGAATAGCTTAATGAATGTGTGTGTCTTTTTGTAAATTAATATGCATGCATTATGTTTAGAATGTAATCAAATTGTTTTGAAGTTGCATAAATCATGACAGAAATTTTGTGAATTTTAAACCCACATTTTAAGCTTAAATTCAACCCAAATGCATTTGAAATTTCCCCAAATTAAACCTAGGACAAATGTACTCCCTAAAGGTAAGATTTGGATAACAAATTACTTTAATTGGACAAGATAAGTCCTCCTTTTTGGCAGCCACAATTTCCATACGAATTTCATTTTCTTTCTTTCTTTCTTTATTTCTTCCTTTTCTTAATCCAAAATTTCAAACCCTAAGCCAAGGTTTACTACAAGCTTAAGGATTTGAACAACATTCTAAGCCAAGATTCACTCATGTAAGTTTAATGCAACATTTATCTTTTATTTCATGTCTTATAATGTGTTGTTTGTAAATGTTAGGATAGATAGGATTTTGAGATGATGATTGGTATGAGATTGAGTTGGTGCATGAATGGTAGTTTGAATGGGATTATGTGCTTAATGAAGTGGTAATTGGTATTTTATAGGAGTGTGGATGTGTGGAGAAGAGTGTTATTGAAAAATTGAAGAAATGAGTAGTTGATATGTGAATTTGAAGTATGATTAATGATTTGATGATTAGAAGTAGAATTCATGTTGTTGGGATAGTATTTGGAGCAATAACAAGCTTTAGAAAGTTTAGACTAAGTTTGGAAAATTTTAAGAAATGATCAAAATGTGGAAAAAACAGGGGATTTCAAAACAATTTTCGTATATGTTAAAAATTTGAACGTACGCCGGCATCTGGGGATTCTACGCCGCCGGCGTAGAGGCGGTGTAGAAAGCCCACAGAACCAATTTTTCTAACGCCGTCTGTTACACCGCCAGCTTTTACGCTAAAGATTTGCCAGCGTCTGTTCTTTAGAACGTACGCCAGCAATTCGAGTCTCTACGCCGCCGGCGTAGAGGCGGTGTTGAAGGACCACAGAAGCAAATTTCTTAAAGCCGACTGAACGCCGCCGGCTTTCGCTAGGAAAGTCGGCCGGCGTTCTTTCTTCCTTAATGTACGCTGGCTGCTGGGAATCAAGGCCGCCGGCATAGGGTGCAAAGGTTGACGGCGTACCCTTAAACACTGCCAGCATTGGCAGTGTGAATTTTCAGGACATTGAACACCGGCTCAACGCCGCTTGCGTTGAGTGCCGGCGTATCCCTGAGCTTTTGAATTTTAAGAACTTTTTCTAAAATTTTCCAAAGTTTGTTATTTGAGTAATTATGTATTTATTAAGTGATCTAGGGTATAATAAAGTGCTTAAATGCTTTATTTTGATTTTGAATTGATTTATTTGGATTTCTTGGATGTATTTATATTTTGAGCTAGTCAATTAGAATTTAAGCTAAGTGTGAATTTATTATTGATTTAAACAGTGATAGTTCCTCGCCCAGTCAACTCCGTTAATTCCCGAGCTACCTCAGGTACACAGTGACTTGCTTGACTCTTTGCTAGGGTAGGCATCAAGATTAAACTACCTAAAAATAAGAGAATACTATTGTTATTTATGTGTTGATTGTCGATGTTTGCCGTTGAATCTGGTTCGGAGAGCGGTACCCTGCTCAGATTGGGGGCAGGGTTCTTTCTCGTTAACGGTTAGAATGGTTTAGGAGATATAAGTATCCGAGCTGCTCATATCAACCCCCTGAGCGTCGTGATGCGTTACTTAGGAACCCCTAGTATTATGGGCTACGCCGGAAGGTGGGGCTGCCTAGTCTGTATGAACAGTAGGGACCACTCAGGGAGGCGGACGTAATACTAGAACCTTGTTGTCTGGAGTTTGAATACTCCCGTGTTGTCTTATTAATTAAAGACTTATTAATGAATAAGCGATTGTTGCATAATGCATCTAGCCTAAGAATGTGTGACTCACTTCGCATTTGTATTCGTTACTTGTGTACTGGGCCTTTGGCTCATATTTTACTATTTCAGGTGATGATCCCGATGAGTTCTATACGAGTATGGGGTACGAACTGACTTCGAAGATTTTCTTGATGGGTTTGGAGATTAGAGATGACCATGGACTCAATGGACCCTAAAAATGTAATAGATTAGATGAGATTCATTTTGGTGGATGGTGTGGATATTATGTTAGTAGAGTTGTATTTTGAGAATTTTGATTAAGGCTCTGAAGAAGCCTTTGGATGTAATATGTACATATGTCTGTATATAGCTATTTAGAAGTAGAGTTATCTCCGCTACTAATATCTATGTCTTTTGTTGTGTAATATCTTATAGAATTAAATAAACAATTACTCAAACTATTCCTTTAGGCAACCTTACATATAATCTGAGGGGTTATATGTGGTTGGGGATCCGTTATCTCCTATATCAATATAGGGGTAAATAGCGGGTCCTTACATAAAATAGGTTGAATTTTTGAAACACAAGATAGAGCAAAGAGCACGGGAGAAACATGAGTAGTTATATTTAGTCATGCTCTTCACTTTTCCTTGAATAACTTTTGAAAAATATTCATCAAAGAAGAAACATGGCTAGAGCACGACCAATTGTATCCAACCGTGCTTCTCTTTGATTCGTATTATGCATATATTTCTAGAACAGGACAAGTAATACATGGCCTCACCTATCTCCCCGTGTTTCTTTTTACTTCTTATGTATATAACATGTTAAGTAGAATACGGCTAGAACATGACATACCTTATTTGCCATGTTTCTCTCTGATTCTCATGTGTATAATGTGATAAATGAAACACCAAGCAAACATGACCCAATATATTTTGTTGTGTTTCTATTTAAATAGAAGCACGACATGAACACAACTTAACCTATCACGCCATGCTTCTTGCTAAAATAAAACACGATTTGATCCTTGTTTTGGGTTTCTTTTGTTTTAACTTAAAGAGAAATACGGCTGAAACATGATATACCCCATCATCCACTTCTCTTTGAGTTAAATTTTCAAATGAAACATGATAAGAACACGATGAATTGTTTTAGGCATGTTTCTTACATATAAGAAACACAGGTAAAAGCACAGATGTGTACCAAACGTGTTCTTCATAAAAATTCAAATAAAGTAAAAATAAAATGAAGTAGATAAGTGATAGTTAATATATATTATATTGAGAATATAATTAAGAATGAATTAAGTGAATTTGTAGGTTTAGTAGTTAATTTGGGTTAACATAAAAGTATAAAATGAACTTAGCTAATCAACCTAGGATCAATTTGGCTTAATAAATATAAATAAACTAAAATGAAGTAGATTGACTAAGATCTTAATATATATATCAGAATGACTTAGGGAGCTAATTGAATTTGACTTAGTAATTTAATTAAATGACTAAGCTTAATAAACTAGGTTAATACTAAATTAATATAGGTTTAGTAAATTATGATTGGTTTAGATTAGTATGTTATGTTAAACCTTAATATTGAAGAGTACGTAATTTCTAAAATATATTAGAGTAAAGCTTTGTTTTATAAAAAATAATTTGATAGACAACAAAGAGCTGTCCGTATCTTAGTAGAGCGATTTTCATAGCCACGATGGGGTCCCTATTTTCATGTCTAATCAAATGAAACATAAAAGGAATGTTAATGAAAAGATAATGTAAGTGATTAATTTATTTGAATGCTTATAATTTGTATTTTTGGATAGATCTTACGGATAGCTAGTCTATCTTCTATTCCGTTTGGATTATGAATTGTTTTTTGATCTCCATCGGGTTTTAGATAAGGTACGCAGTGACATGGGTGTTGTTTGTTAGGATAGGCATGGATAGGATTCCTAATAAACTAATACTTAAAGACAATTTAATAAGTGAGTGTTCGTTGTGCTTGTGTCGTTTAATTCGATTCGATGAACGACAACCTTGCTAGAGCCGGCAAGGTAGTATAGATACTTAGGCTACCTCTTACCATAACACAATGGTATGCCATGATGTAATGACAATTCATAAGTGGCTCAGTGAGTAGCCGATAGGATAAACGATATCGGTGTAATATCTATCTTGATCGATAAGAAGTAATATGGTAGGACTTCACGTTTATGAGACTGGTTGAGCCCTATTATATTATGGACAATGATGGGTAGAGTGTGTGTAACGGCTATAAACCCCAGAAGAAGCTATTTTCCTTTTCAGTTAGATATAGGTATCCGAACTGCCTATATCAACCCCTTGAGTAGCTGCCGTTACTTACAATCCCCAGGTTTCCAGAGGCGTGATTGGGAGTGGGAGTACTCCCGTGTTAATTTGTTCACTTAAATTAAAAGATATAAAATGTTTGGTGTTGCATCACATCAGATTAAGCCTGTGTGTCATTTTATGTGTATTTGTGTTATTGTGTATTGGACTTTGACTCATTATTTTTGTCCTCCCAGGTGTTTTTTGAAGGATGATGATGATGTGATGATGATTCATTTGACTCGGGTTTGGCCGATCTTGGAGGTTTGGAATAAGGAGTAAAGTGGATTTAGGACTGTTGGATTATTATATTTTAAATTGTTTTAGGACAGGATTTATAATGTTTTGTGATGAGCTTTTAAAGTTTTGTATACATTATTAAAAGGTGTATGAGATACCTAATGGTCTGGTTTTGTTTTTAAGAGAAATGATCTACTCATTCGAGTAGAATTTTTTAAAATATTTTTATGAGATTTGTTTTATTATTGTAAATCCAATTGAAAATAAAAAATAATTGAATGATTTCATAATTTAAAATTTGGCTAGCAAATGTTGATGATAAACATACCTTAATATTTGAAATATTATACGTGGTGTTACACATTCCATATGATAGTTTAATGTGATTTAATAGTATTAATACCGAGCTTCCGATAGAATAGACATTAGGTTCAATTCCTTTTTCTCTCCAATTGTACCATGTGATATTAGCGGGGATGGGGATGGGGATGAGGATGGGGATGGGGAAAAGACACTTGAGCCAATATATTTAAAAAAAAAAAAAATATAATTCTGAACATTACACACCATCGTTAAATTTAATATGCCTCAAAAGTTTAAATATTATTGTTGCTATAACAACATGCTCTACATATTGATAGGTATGCACATGATTTTTGCATTTCTATGATCCATTACACTTGAAATACATCACAATGTTTAAAACCTGATTAACCATTAGAAGTAGTGGGTATCAACTTTTATCCTTTATTATAACATTTTTGTTGGTTAAGCAACTATAACTCATCTTCTTATACTGTACTGCATTATCTTCTGTTCATAAATTCATAATTCTTGCAAGAAAAGGTTAGGTCATATTCATCAGATTAAATACAAGTTGTATATAAGTCTTCTTAAGAAAAAAAAGGAAAATTAGAATGTAAACTTATATAAAATAGACAGCATATTCTGACCTTTTACAAGTGCTTTCAGGTGTCAAAAGTTCTATTAAATGTCAAAGAATTGCCAATTAGCGAACTTTTCGTGCAAAATAATCTAATGGTATTCACCGTCTCTGTCTCTATCATTATCTTTTAGTCACTGTACTAGGTAGGCTAGCTATAAAAAGGCGAAAACTTAAAACTTGGCAGCTTTGCTTATTTCATTTTGACCTAACGCAATATCTACGAAGATTTTCCTTGACGGCATGCTTATTTTCAATAATAATAATAATAATACTGTTGTTTGGGACTATCAAATAAAGTTTAAAGGTGGGGAGTTTTCTATAATTTTTTATTAATATTTTTCGTGAATTAATCTGACTTGAAATGTGTGGAAAATTTCTTTATATAGGAAAAAAAAAAATCATTAGGATTGATATATCCTGTGTAATATTTTGTATTGGTATTAGGTAAATTGTAACATTTAATATTTTGTGCTAGGATAACTATCATGGATGTGAAAATAGATAGATTTTTCTTGGAGGTTGCACGTGCTTTCATATTTGTCACAAATATGGTATTATAAAACTTGATGCAAGTTTCATATTTGTAAAAATTGTAAGTCTTTAACCTACTGGTCTACTTTTAGGTGGAAGAAATAGAGTTTTTTTTTATCTATTTATTGATCCATGCAAGTTTATATAATCAAATACTAATTACATACAAATAATTAAATAAATACTGTCACAAAATTGAATATTTGACTTGATTTTTCTTTTTGTATGTATGTTACATGTTCAACATGTGATTTTTGTTTTTTTATAAATGTCATTACATGCGATCTTATAACGTAGTGAAATTCTTAAGTCTTATATGATAGTTTTGATTTTAAGTAAATCCTGTCTTTTAGATGCATTTTTGTGATGGTATTTATATAATTACTTTTATATAATTTGTATTGTTGTAATTTATTTTACAGGTTTGGCCAAAAAAAATTTATTTTATTGTACAGGGTTGGTGAGCATATCTTACACCAGAGAAAAATTGATAAATAAGAGCATTCAGTATCTACCTTTTTCCATGAGTGGTCATAAGTACTCTTTAAATGTCAAGTTTTTATTTGTTATAATCATTCAAGTCACAATTTATGCAGCAAATCATCAATTGTAGAGAACAATTCATTCATCCCAAAAGGGGTGCAACAGTGCTGGCATAGAGATCCAGATCCTTACATCTCAATTAAAGTCCTATTTATCTTCTTCATCAGCTCATGCTGTCACTATACCGAGTAATTACTATTAAAACCTCAGACATATACCATGCAACAACAAAGTCCATTACCAACAAAATCAGTTCCAACGTACCTTTAGTTGTGTTTATTAACCCTTCTACACATAAATGGCTTGATTCGGCTTTTTCGCATTGATTCTATTTGCATTGGCCATCATCATCTACCACAATAATCAATCGTTCGAAGCAAGGAATATACAAAGCATGGAGAAGCTGGGAGAAGTTATAGTAAGCCCAGATTATTCAAACGAAAATCTGGTTTTGAATAATGATCTTTCAGAGATTGCAACATCAGAATCTTTTCCTAAGTATGATGATGAGGAGGAGGAGGTTTAGACTAATGCCATATATGTGCTAAAAATAAAGAAAAAATAAATAAGAAATTCTATTAAATTGTAAAATTTTCAATTTCAATAATTTATTCCCAAAATTTTTGAAGAATTTCAATTGTATAAAATTTTCTTTAAATCCTAAACCTTTTCAAATCATATAATTAAATTCCATGATTCCCATGACAGTTTAAATATTGATATAAATTTTTGTTTTCTCGATAATTTTACTACATAATATATAGATTACATGAGAACCGCGTTGTAAAGTAAAAATAAAATATGCTATAAATTAACACAACAATATTGATAATCTTATCTATGTAGGGAAGCTGTTTTTCTTATTATGATGTCATGTAATATTATTATTTTAATTCTTAATTATTATTTTATCTAATAACAAAATAGTTAAATATGTAGCTTCAAAGCAATTTCTTTTCCCTAAGTATTTGGAGATCGCAACACTCAATTCTAAATATAGGGGACCTTTGTATCTCACATATGGAAAAGAGAAAAATTAATCATCCTAAGTAGCACATCAGCACTTGAAAATATTTGCATAAATGAAATTTAAAAAAAAAAAAAGGTTATGATATAATAGATTTAATACAATATTGATATGGCTAACGAAATAGCTAAATAGCGTTGACTCATGGTCTTTTAAATGTTTCATATGGAATTTTTATATAGACTCAAACTTGTCGTAAGATAGAAGCAAAAGTAGATCCAACTACGTATTTGGAAGAAAAAGGTATCATTATTGCGAATTTCAAAATTGATGAACAGAAAAAAGAAAAAAAAGTTGAATCATGCTAATGGAGACATCTCAATTAGTAAAATGGTGTGCTGAGACAAAAATTTAAATAAATGTGATATATTTTATGATAGGAATGTGATAATGATCCATACACTAATAGACGAATTAGTCTTTTTTTTTTTCATTTTTCTTTTAGATCAAATTCACTTTAAGAAATCTTTTTAAGTTTTAATCTATCATTCATGGATAAAAGTTCGAAAGAAACTTACTGGATGGAAGACCAATCTTTATAAATATAGCGTGCAATTAACATAAGGGGAAATAACAAATTATGCCTGAATTTTCATCTCGGTACGGATTTACTTTTTAAATTTAAAAACTGCACATTTTGACTTCTTAAACTTTCAAAAATTGGTACAGTTACTAATAGTTAACATTTTTCATTAAAACAAATAAAGAGAATTGCAAATTACCTCATCGAACTTTCACCTATGTGTGAATTTACCCCTTAAACTTTAATCAATGTGCGAATTTATCCCAACTAAATCTTCGAAGTGTCCATGGAAAATGTTAGCTATCCTTAACTGCGCTAAATGCTGAAAGTTTAGGGGTCAAAAGTGAACTTTTAAAGTTTAAGAAGTGAATCTGTATTTAGGTTAAAATTTGAGGGATGATTTTGTAATTGTCCCTTAATATTATTAACTAAAATATAATTATTATTTCATATTTATTACTATGAAACAATTACCTACTTGTTTGGTTTGTAAGACGTTCTACCGTAAGAAATGTCTATTCTATGTAATATGAAATAGATAATGAATCTAATTCTTCATTTCATTGAAAAAAATTACTATTACAAATATAATAAAACATTTTATTTTTCTAAATATAACTCATCATAATACAAAGAAATTATTATTATTTTTCAATCTTATACCATTTTAGCAAATCAAACGCATGGTTAGGTTTTTCCCGTCAGGAAGGAAGGAAGCTAGTAATCAACGGAAGTACTTTACTACTTCAAGTTATCCCTCTGCCGTGTGAAGTTGTTGATAAGTTGGAAAAAAAAGTGAAGAGGTGACCCAAAGATAGCAAATATATATATATATATATATATATATTTTAACTTAACTTGTATAAAAATTGAGGGTTAAAATGCAAAATCACAAATAAAAGAATTATGTAAAGAGCTTGATTTAGACTTGGCCTGTAAGCAAGGTGATATGGCTTAACAAGTCAAGTTTCTTTATTGGGATAGTTCGCAGAGATTTTGTTTGGTAGGCTCGAACAAGGATAATTGCATCAGTTCGTTGTATCCAACCTCTCTCAAACAAGCTCATGCCTGTAGGATGATGGCTATTGTCCTTGTCCTATAGTAAGCTCATTCATGTTAAGCATGACATGAGTCTTACTCCGTCTCATTCATCAATTATTGAAATGATTTGACAGTTATCATTCATGTCAAGTGCTTATAAATGTTCAGCCATGTCTCTTTACTTTAAAACTTATAGAGAAGACAAACAATACTATATAAAAGGAGACTCTGCTCTCAGTGATCAAATAGGTAACCCAACAACTATTACTTTAATTGTTCAAGAACTACAAGGTTGACATGTGAGGCTAAATTTACTCAAGCTTCCTTATTTTTCACTTATGTATTAAAGATACTAAGATTGTTATTCCTCCTCCCCAATTCTCTTTAAACATTCCCATCATCAAGTGTTATTCCTACATCTACAAATTATATGAGGATATATGATATAAAAGCGGAACTAGAAGTTCATATGAACTTCAAACAAGAAGTTTAAATAATGTAAAGACAATACTATTTCAAATGGTCAGCTAGTGCATCAAAACACAATAGTCTTCTTTACGCCCCGCATTCATAATCCTTCTTCCTCGTGGGTCCTTTCCTATAGCATCATACATTTAATCCAATTAATTCACCGTTATTCCAAGTTGAATATTGACTTTAGTAATTAAGCGAATATTCAATGCTATTTTAATCTCAAGCACGTATGCAAGAATCCAGAACTTCTGGAATTCCATACTTTAATGCCAACCTACTTTGATCCAGTGACAACTTCATGCATGATGGTTAATCAATGGTAATTAAGATATTTATACATTTACTAATTTGTTATTGGTGTTGGTCTAAGTATATAGATGTGACGCTTTCTAGATAAAAATATACAAACACATGTTATAGCTATAAGGAAAGGAAGGAAATGAATCTAACCTATACCATTGAAAGAGTAATATTTTGTATTATTTTTCGATATTACAATAAGTGAAGAATGATTCAAACTTGATATTTTTTACTGGAGAATTTAGGAATGGTATCACAAGACATTGACAGTAATACTTGTACTATTAGGCTACAACAGTATTGATTACAAATAATAAATTTTAGTTTGCTAAATAAAGTTAAACTCGTATGCATCAAATGGAATAGAAATTGCATATTAATCGTTAGAAAAAGATAAAGGTAAAGTGCAAGCTTACGTAAAGTAGAGAGCACATTCTGTTGACCTTTACAAGCGCTTCCATGTGTCCAAGTCCGAGTGAACGTCAAAGATTTGTTAGTTAGCTAACATTCCATACTAAATCTTATGGTTTTCACTATCTCATGATCTTTTGGTTACTGTTCTAAGAAGACTATTAAATGCATGAAAACTTAGAACTTGCCTAAAAAATAATGAGGATGATGATGATGATGGTGGTGGTGGCTGATTGGAGTACTTGTTAATCATTAAAGGAGGAAACATTTCTCTATATCTTCTTGCATTAATTTTTTTTTTTTGGTGAAACGTGTAGGTAGACTTGAATTGTGGATATATATATATATATATATATAAATTTATATAATGGGACAAGGATTCATTGGAAATGACATGCCATGTGTGATGTTTAGTAGTAGATAAAATCTACCCTTTTTTTCACTGGATTAAAATAACTATGATGGCATAGAAGAGAGAGATAAATAGATAATTCAATTCACGAGCATAAGTGTTTTTTCTTTTTTAAAATTGCACCATCCATATGTCACAAATATTGAGAAGTCCAATAAGTCATTTGAAGGAAATTATAAAATAGATGTCTGGACCTATCTATCTATTTTTTGGCGGGACGAATAAATAAATACATGCATCCAAAATCTACCCATTTATTTCTCAGGTGGCTACAAAATGCTGACATATATATATATATATATATATATATTTGTTTATTTATTTTTACCAATCGGGTTGTTATTTAGATGGTGTATCACCATTGATAAAACCTATACCCCCATAAATTCAAAACAATAATTGAGAAAAGATTTGTTGGGTATTAGACAATGTGTTATATAAGTATTAATAAAATTTTAATGTATGCATTATATAAAAAATGCAAAACACAAATGATAATAATTTTAGAAATTACCATTTTAGTATTATATGTATAAATATTTTATTGATACTTATATTATGTTTACACACACATCATATGAATGAAAATTTGTTGTCCCTAAAATGTTCTTCTATTTAAGTTCCTGCAAATAGGCACCTGTAATGTGTTATGAAGTGATATTTATTTCTTGCTATATTTTTTTATTTTTTTACACTTTTCTAACTTACTTAACATGTGGCAAAACATTACCTTGCTGATATAGATATCCATACGTCTCATCTAAGTCCTATTACCTTCATCAACTTACTATAAATACCACATGCCATGCAACAAATATTCCTCAACGAGCCATATAGCTTCTTCTCCATTACTATCAAAATCAATTTCGACATATCTTTAGTTGTTTATTAACCCTTCTGCACAAACATGGCTCGGTTCGGCTTTTTCGCACCGGTTCTCATTGCATTGGCTATTAGCATCTTCCTCAATAATCAGCCTTTGGAAGCTAGGAATATGCCAACCATGGAGAATAAGCTGGGAGAAGACATTACCCCAGATTCAAAGGAAACTCTGGTTTTGAATGATCTTCCAGAAAGTGCAATTCGAGAATCTTTTCCTAAATATGATGCTGATGATGGGGTTGAGAGTAGTAATGAAGAGAACTTACTCCACCATTTTGCGGTGACTGATCGTATTCTGCATCGATCTGTTCCAAGTCCTGGAATTGGTAATTGAAGCATTTGGATATTACGGATTGATTGCAAATGCATGACTTTAAGTATTGGCTGGATAAGGATGGATTTCTTAATATTTTTAAAGCATAATTTCATTTTTACATAACTGCTTAAAATATGCACATATTCTCCAAAATATTATTATTATTTATAATCGTTTCTTCTAAAAACCCACAAATAGCGATATTCTTAAAATTCTAGCTGTGGTTTGGAGAGTGTGCTTATTTTTCGAAGTTATAAGAATGTAAAATTATGTTTTGAAATTAAAGGATCTGTCAATCAAGCAATACTAGAGCGTTTTTGCAAGTTCTCCCTACTATCGTGTCCATTGGGTTCGATACTACTGTTATTTATTTTACAAATAAAAGGACTAATAAAAAAATTAGTTCCTGTGTCCATTGGATACCGTATATGTAACATTGTACTCATCGATTGCATTACATCATAAGCATACCATTGTAACATGATATACATGTACAATCCAATGTTATATGCAAACGCAATTTATTATTGTCATTAATTAGTATCTACTACGTATGTTACGCTTACATGGTTCTCTTATTTAATCAATACAATATAGTCAAAGATTGATTGAGTATGCTAGTTATACTATGATGTTCTCTTATTTTAGCATTAATCATCTCTTGTATACTAATTATAATATGTTAACGGAGTAAATAAATTAATATGTATACGTATACAATGATGAAACTTTGCAAATAAATTATATATATCCAAATGAGAAATTTTATGGTCCACTGAATAATTTTGACAGGATTGGTTACGTCGACTATTTAATGCTCAAATTCATATCCAAATGTGACTGCACCACTAAAATAATTGATATTTTAATTATTATGTTATTTTTAATCGTTAGATAATTGATCGGATGATTCGTTGGCAGAACTGTAGAATTTTTTATATCAAAATTGACATAATATATATATATATATATATATATATGACTAGATTATAGGTAATCTAAATGTGACAGAAAATTGATATGTTAGAAAAATTATTATTCATAACATGCAAATGATATTATCTTATATTAAACAGAATTAAAAAAAAAAATTCAATTCGTCAAGCCAAATCTAGCCATGTTTTATACAATGAAAAGACATTACATTTCATATAATATATTAATTTAAGGTTGAGTTCACATTTGCACTACTACCTTTTTTTTTCCTTGGTCTATGTTAGCCTAGTTTTCTATTTTCAGAATATATTTGTAAATAGAACTCCATTACAATAGATAAACACTTTTCTTCTTTTTTTTCTTTCTTTTCTTTTAATATTGGTATATTTAAACACTCCATTAAATATAAGGACCTAAGCATATATAAAGTGAGTACAAGAGAATATATTTGTAAGTTAGCCTTACTGAGTAGCACATCAGAAACTAACAGTATTTTGCATAATTGAAATTCAAAAATGATGTATTTAATCATACTTTGCTTGGGTAGTAAAGAAGAAAAACCTGCTATGGAACAAGATGAATGAAAGGAGGAAGTACGAATTTGAGTTGAGACGGGCAGGCTCTTTAGGGTCTAAAGTACCCTATATGAAGCAAATTTATTTTGCTCCTGACTCGCTGCAAAGATGGGTCTGTATCGTAGAATCAACCTAATTAGTCTTCTTTGATTCTCCACCTCTTGAACTATGGTTAATCTTTTGAATAATGATTGTAATGAATTTATGTATGGATAATTATTAAAGTTTGGATGCTAGGTTGGTTGTTGCCGGCTTGTTGGTTTTGTCTTTCGTTTGTATGTTGGCTGTAATGGTCGTACGTATTCAATAAAGATGATGGTGCCACCGAAATATTGGCTTCTGAGTTCTGACACAAATATGAATTCATATCACTATCTACGTGAAAATTAAATAGGTTATAAAAAATTTTATTGGTTCAATCATAACAAAAAAATCTAGATCATTTATTAATGTAATGAAACTAATCTCATTGTAATCATCACGAGATCGTAGAATTTTTCCTAAAACGAATAGAGAGCATAAAAATAACTTTACATAGAAACATGCAATATTATTCCTAGTGTACATAAAAAATTGTGGTTGAATGTCCAGTTTGGTATCCAAATTTGCCAATCTATGTTTAACTATTTAAAATTTAAAAGTATTAATCTATTATCTAAATTTTATCTATTTTTACAATTATTTATTAAAACTTTGTTAAATTATACAATTAACCACTTAAATTTTATTTATTATTGTAATTAATTGCCTCATCTGGATGTTGTGCATGAACTCGAAAAGATCATAGATGATAAATACACACTTTTAAATTTCAAGCAGTGACAAAATTCCATTCCGGAACCAAATGTCACATTTACCCAAAAATCATACCAGGGACTACTTTAATCATAAAATCTAACGTAATATTGCTAACAATCTAAATTTGTCCTCAGGAATTCCTAAGTTAGGCAGCACGAATAAGTTCTATATTCTATCATTACCTGTAAAGTCGCATCACAAGTTTGAGGGAATGGGGATTGGCCTAATCATTGAGGTCTACATGCTTTTACAGTAAACGGTATTACGTCCAGGATTCAATTACTCACCAACATGATAAGGATTCATGACACTATATATACCATAAATTGATTGATAATATATAAATACTAATTGAAATTTGATATGTACGTATAATTTAAAATATTATATGCATTGTCATTTCTATTTGTTAAAATATTATTAGTGCTTGTCTGTCAATCATTCAGCAATACTAGAGGGTATTTGATTTGCATAAATTTGTGAGAATGAACTAGATAAAAATCCTAATTCTTTATTTAGTTTTGTCATGAGTTTTGATATGATACTTTAAGAATAACACTGGACAAATTTAAAGAAAAATAGTACCATATCAATGATAGGACAAATTCTATTTTTACTTGTAATACGAAACTACTTATCTAGTATTATGCAAGTTAAACGTAGTACAAATGAATTGTATAATCTAATATTTCTGATACTATTTAATCAAGTTTTCTCTTGTCTTGTCTAATTGATGATTCAACGTTCAACCAAATGCTACCTTATTATATAGTGATCTATCTATATAATATAAATTAGACTTAAGCGGGTGCATGAGGGAAATAAATGTAGATGACTTTCCATGCAGAATAGGCATTTATCTTGCCTTCCACCGTCACCCGATCTCGTGATCTTTTAGTCACTGTATCACGAAGACGAAATGCGTTGAAAAACATAGAAGTTTACCTAAAAAAATATGGCGGCTTGTCATTTCATTTTAACCTAACGCAATTTCTATGGAGAATTTCATGACAACACTTTGCTTAATTATCTAATACTAAAGAGTGTTGCATAAGAGAAATGCTTACGTCTCAAACAAATCCTATGATTTTCTTCAATTTTTCATGATTATTACTGCCTATAATACTTACTATATAAAACCACATGCCATGCAACTAAAGACCCACAACCGGGATTAATCCTAATATATATAACTTGTTCACTACTAGCAAATCAATTTCCACCTATCTCGAGTTGTTTTATTAACCTTTTTACACACACATGGCTCGGTTTGGTTCGTTCGTGTTGGTTCTCTTCACTGCGGCTATCATCATTTGCTCCAATATTCAATCTTTGGAAGCCAGGATGAGACCATCAAGCATGGAGAAGGAAGAAGCTTTAATCCCATATTCAAAGGAAAATGTTGTTTTGAATGACAATCCAGAATCTTTTCCTAATCATGATGTTGATGAGGTTGAGAATAGCCATGAAAAGAAATTAATGCACCATTTTGCTGAGATTGGTCGTATTCTATCACGATCTGTTCCAAGTCCAGGAGTTGGAAACCGAGATGGGTAAAGTTGTAAATACACAGCTAAACTATTGGTCATGTGTAAATAGACTTCTTAAATTAAGGTGTGATTTTAGCTTTTCATAAGTTTAAAAAGTGTATTTATACCCGATGACCAGTAGTTCTAAAGGTGTAACTACAATATCCACCTAGACATAAGCCTTTATTATTATTGTTGTTGTTATTATTATTATTATTCAAATAAAAAGACTAATCAAGAGTTCAGGTGTCTATTTGATATACTCATGCTCATTGGTTACATTACATACACCAAATGATGTAACATGATATACATGTACAATCAGATAAATATATATATATATATATATATATATATATCATATGTCAGTGCAATGTATTACTAAGTTATTTTGCTGGTTATACAAATGTTTTATCTTTTACTTAATCAATTTGGTCTGGAAATCAATTTTATTTTATATTTGGTCACGACTCACGTATCTTGTTATAACAACAATAATTATATATTCTTACTGGCTATAATAGTCTCAATGTCGTAATTATATAAATATATTAATGAATTAATTTTCCTAACAAACAACAACAACAGCATTGGTTTAGATATATTAGAATTTATATGAATTATTAAAAATGAACTCAGGTCTTGACAACACTTGAATTTATTAATAATTCAAGGTTATGATGGATAAATTTGTAAGCTGAAAAATAAGGATATAACCAGGGTGAGTTTGTGATGGGTCATATCAGTTCGGCTTTCTTATAGGGTTTTTATTGTCATACAAAAACCCACCTCTATCGGGTTTTGAGATGACTCAGCCTATTCCTATAGGATCTCTCTCTTTCTTTTTAAGATTAGTTTTATCTTTTTTTTTTCTATTGCTTTTTCAAGAATTTATGTTAAGGTGGGAGAATTTTAGGAATATTTTTTCCACCTTGCTTATTTCGATTGGCAAGTGCGGGGGTATTCTACTACATAACATTTGCTCGTGCTTTATAAAATCTAAACTGGTGTGTTATATGGTAAAATTGAAAAGATGACATGAATGTTAGAAAATGTACGTGCATGAATTGTTCAAGTACTTGATCAAACTATAAAAATATCATCTTGACTAATAATTCATCCAATTGTCTTCTACTAAAATTATGTTTCAATTGATTTTGCTTTTTAGTTTTTCTTTTTTAGTTTGAATTGAATTTTTTATAGTTATTTTATTTTATATTATATTATAATTTATAGGTCTAGTTTCTCATCGAGTCATAACCATGACTCGTGACTTGACCCTAAACTGTATAGGGTGAAAATTTTTCTCAAAACTTCATCCAAAACCCTATATAGTTTATAATAGGTCAAACAAGTCGGATATCCTATAATTATCTACCTAATGGCATACCGACTAAAATTAACAGACTATTAGTAAATTCATCGTAGGTTTGTAACATGAAATTCTTAAGTTGTCATTTGCTCTCTCGATTCTATAAAGCTAGCTTTTGAGATGGCACAAGTTTCTTGCAGTTAATTTTTTGGCTTGTTGATTTGTGTATTTCCTTCATCTTCACCAGGTCCATCAATTCATTTTTAGTGTTTCTTCTTAAAAAAGATTCACGTTACATTACCGATGGAACTAACACATGCACATGCCCGTAGTCAATTATTTTGGTTCAACTCTACGTTGACGTTGGACTATGACCTCAATCAATCAAGCATTCTGACGTAGCACGGAAGCGTTTAATATCAGAAACCAATTCGACGATTGATCTCAAAATGTGAACTTAATCATACAATTGTCAAGACAATTGCAACTCAGAGAAAATCTTCTCAATTTAATATCAAATATGTCAAATATCAGTTGTGTATACAAAGACAAGCCTAAAAGCCTATTTGCACCATTACATGAAAATCCTAAAAAGGCAAAAGAATAAATACAAAAAACCCTAAAATACAATTGATATAATCTCAAGAAAAAGGAAAGAAATCAACAAAATCCTAAAAAAGTAAATAATAAATACACTATTGACTAATAATAAAGATAAAAAAAATACAAATCTAAAAAATGAAAATGATAAGTTGACTAGTAATAAAAACTAGCAGATTGTAATTAATGCTAACGATTTGAAAATTCAAAAGACAAAACTGTCAGTAATGTAGGCTGGCTCCAATGCCAACGACGTATCTTCCAACATTGACGACGTTTCTTCCAAGGCCGGCGACGTAGATCTTCCAAACCGGCGACGTTTCTTCCAAGGCCGGCGTTGTTTCTTTGTAGACCAGCGGTATAGATGTTTATCGCCTACATCACATTCCAACTTCTTTCTTATATATCAGTGTTTTTTCTAAAGACCAAAATGGTATGATAGATATTGAAAAGGATTTATAACAATTATCGATATCATGTGGTTAGTAAGAATAAATAAATTTTTAAGATGTGGTATTTTGTAACTTTTGCCAAAAAAAAGGGGGCAGCGGTAATTTTTGGAAAATACTATCTATTGCCGCTGTTAAAATACCACATACCTGCATTACTTCTCAATAGTACACATAGCTTATTAAGTACCAACTAATATGTTTTTTTTTTCTAACTTATATTTATAATCATGAGGATGTACTATTAATCTTCCAATAAATGAAAAACAAATCAGTGTTGTTATGTCTATAAGAATAATATCGAACATTTTGGGGTTCGGTTTGTAAAAAGTAGTCTCATCATTACTAATGCCCAAAATCGTTTTTTTTTTTTTTTTTTTTACTTCTTTTCAAAGAACATCTAGTGCAATTTGTATAGGGTTTGCTTGAGTTGTCTGATTTTTATATGTGTTTTATTTGTATTTAATCTATTTAGTCAATTATGAGTAAAAATATCTATTTTTTATCTATATATATTCTTTGATAAATATCTATTTAAAACCAATAAAAATAAAATACCAAACTGATATGAAAAAGATGAAACAAATAAACCCTTATATATGCTGTGTAAATTCACTAAGAAAATTAAGCTTTAGAGACAAAAATTCTGTTTCTAAACGTAAATTTCGAAAACCATCGTTGCTATTTTTATTTATAGAAATATAACTACTTTTATAATTTCCATTGCACAATGTTTGTAAAGCCAGTTTTATTGTAATGATTGTGATATATAGCAATCCACCATTGAAAAAAAGAAGAAGAGCGTTTTTAGGTATCTATTATCATTTGATTTTAATCTCTCTATTTAATTAGTAGATATAATATAAATAGCATAATCAATAGCTATGAGTTATATCTTTTCATATTTAAAAAGATCTCTCCTATTCATATAAATATGTAGACCACTTTATGATATTTACTTCTATCCTTTCTCACAAATATATATACAAGATATAGTTTAGGATGGTTTTATTGCATCATGAAGGTGACTGTGTCTTATTCTTCATGACAAAGGCCATATTATCACCTTTTTTCACGCCTCAAAGCCTTTAATTTTCTGTCTAACTAATTATTTTAACAATATAGGTCATAGAAACACATAGAAACATGCAATATTCGTAGTGTATTGTTATTTCATTTTAACCTAACACAACTTCTATGGAGAATTTCCATGATAACACTTTGCTTGTCTAATACTAAGAGTGTTGACTTAAGAAAAATGCTTGAGTCTCAAACAAATCCTATAATTTTCTTCAAATTTTTATGATTATTGTTACTACCTATATGGTACTTACTATATAAATACCACAATCCATGCAACTAAAGATCCACAACCAGGACTAATACTAATACTACTAAAATTAGTTTCCACCTATCTCGAGTCATTTTATTAACCTTTTTACACACACATGGCTCCGTTCAGTTCATTCGCGTTGTTTCTCTTCACATTGGCTATCATCATCTCCCGCAATATTCAATCTTTGGAATCTGTGATGATACCTTCAAGCATGGAGAAGGAAGAAGTTGTAATCCCATATCCAAAGGAAAATGTGGTTTTGAATGACGGTTCAGAGAGTACAGCAGCTCTAGAATCTTCTCCTGAAAATCATGATGTTGATAAGATTGAAAATAGCCATGGAAAGGAACTAATGCACCATTTTTCTAAGATTCGTTGTATTCTAACAAGATCCCAAGTCTTGGAGTTGGAAATTGAACCGAGTGAAATTAAATACACCACTAAATTATTGGTAATGTATAGATAGACTTCTTAAACATTTAAAGTGTGATTTTGGTTTTTTATAAGTTTAAAGAGTCTATCTATACCCGATGATAAATAACTTAAAAGTGTAACGATGAATAGTTTAGAAGTGTAACTTCATTGTGGGCCTAAACATAAACCCATGCATCCTATAGTTAATTGTTACTATTATCATCCATGGTTTCTATTAGATATACCATGGATGATTTATATTGATTAATGTTCAGTTATAACACTATGTGGTGGACTCATTGATACATTGCATATACCAAATAATGTAACATGATTTACATGTACAAATAAATAATATGTATATCATATGTTAGTATTTACTGGTTATGCTATTACATTATCTTTTATTTAATCATTGTGATTTGAAATCAATTTTAATCATTGGCTCACATATCTTGTTATAACATACAACAATAATTATATTTGCTTACTACTATAATAGTGTTAATGTCTATTATACCATATTAATGAATTAATTTTCAAACAAAAAATATAATAATAATAATACAGTATCGATTTAGATAGACTGGAATTCATTCGAATCATTAAAAATGAATACTTGGCCGTGGCACTTGAATTCATTGGCTATACAGGATTACGATGGATAAATTTGCAAGCTCAAAAAAGGAGAAACAAGAAAGGTGAAATAATAACTTGATGAAAAATGACATATGGTACCGTAAAAGGAAAAAAATATTCAGTAGGTAATGCACGTGGTGGCTACTTACTAATCATATTCTACGATATAGTATAAACGGTGGGTAGTTTTTAAAATAATCATTACTCATTATTTACACATATAATTATATATTAAAACATAATTAGTACTTACACATCACGCGTATATTATAGTATTGTGTAATATTAATACCCACTGAAGCCTTTTTAGGAGGAAAAAAATTGAATTATTATTAACAAGGGATGTCAATATGGTTGTAGTATCTAGTGGGGGAATCAGAGTAGACATGAATTTGTAAAAGATATATAGATGTTAATGATAAATGTGAGGTGACTGAACTTAGACAAAGTATTATTGAATTCACTATAGGCTTGTAACATGAAATTCCTAAGCTGTCACTTTTGCTCTGGCTTTTGAGATGGCATAAGCTTCTCAAAATTACTTTTTGTCTCTCGTTGATGTCCACTAGTCTATCAATCCATTTTTAGCATTTCTTTTTTAAGAAGATTCTCGAGTTTTATGTTAACCCTTTTGATTCAACTCTACAACATTGAAGTTGGACTATTATTTCAGTCAATCAAGCATGACAACTTCTCTTTCACATGTCAGTGTTTTTTCTTTTCTTTTTTTCCCCCTATTGAAGTTAGGGATCACCAAAAATGGTTTGAAAAGGGTTATTTATAACAACTAATCAACCAGAACAATCTGTGGTTGGTTGGTACAAATAAATTTTTAATACTTATTTTGTTGCTTTTGCAAAATAGGGCAATAATAATTTGAAAAATACTATCATTTGCCGATGTTAAAATACCATCCATATACACTTGTACTTAAGGATGCAAATGAATTAAGTTGTTCATAAACTACACTAGTTCACTCAATATTTACTTAAGTATTGATTAGAGAATACTCGATAACCATCCTATTCTAGTAGTATATCAATCAAGCTCGAATTTTATGTATTTAGCTTGATTACTCAAGCTTAATCGACTCTATAAGTTAAGTTGATGTAAATATTAATTGAATTCAAATCAAGTTTGAGTATTAATATTATTTTATTAACTTTAAAATTATTATTTAAATAAAGCAAACCTAACAACTTTACTAAATTGAGCTCAAGTTTGTAATGTTACATGAGCCACTTGACCTTAAAATTTTAAACTCGATCGAGCTCAAGATTGAAATTTCAATCAGCTCAAGCTCAAGCTTAATACCATTACCATTCATCTTGACTGTCTAGTTTACAGCCCATTGTACTTTGCTTCTTAATAATAATTCTTTAACTTATTAAATACCAACTAGTCCATTTTTTTCCTTATATTTATGATCATGAGAATATGATTGCATGTTCACTTCACTTGTGAAGAATAGTTATTTTATTCCCTTCTCATTCAATGTGAAACTGTTATTATCGTGTTTAATTCATCTTATGAATTGGTATTCAATAATGTAGTTCTCAATTATAGTAAATAATTCATTTTTATAACATTGACCTAATAGATAATTTACAATATTTAAATATAATTTTTTTTTTTTTTAACCAATTAAACATCATAATAATTATTCAATAGCTACTATACATTTAGTACATTCTAACTACAATCTAATTCCTCATTTATTCCATACAATGAAGTAAATGGTATAATTAATTTACAAATAAATAAAAAAACAAATTAGTGGTTGTTGTGTCTATGAAAAAAGAGATTCTACAATCCTATCAATAGGGTCGTCCTGTATTAATCTAACCGTTAAAATAAGTATGGCAAATAAAATATTAATACTTTAATTATTTTATCATAGTTAGTATGGTGCGAACCGTTAATAGCAATAATCAGTCATTAAAGAAAAAAAATCTTAGTGTTTAATTGTTATCAATGGTTTTAATCAATCGCCAATGGTAATGTTTATTTAACAATAAAAATGGAAATAATCAATGCCATAAGTTATAATTACATACTTAAAAGGCTATGTCTCTTGTTTACTCAAGAAAAAAAAGTTGTGTCTCCTCGATATAATAAATACGTACATATCTCTTTATTATTATTTAGTTTTAAGGGGATTTAATCCTAGTATCTATAAATGCAGGCCAAGAGTTATTCCCCAAATTCTAGATTTTTTGACCATATGGAGGGGATGTACATCTGTACATGAAGCCAAACAAATTCTTGAAAAATTTTTTGCTCATGACAATTTTCTTATATAGGCCCAATTATATCTCGAGTTTAAGCATTTTCATGAAGTAGACAAATCAACACAACAAACATCCAATAGACATTTGGAAGACTTTTAGACAACATTTCCTAAGACACAATATTAAACATGGAAAAAAAAACAATATTTGAAAATGCACTATTCATATTTTCCAATGGACAGGCATTTATAAACAATCTTACAATAGTAGACAATTACTATATTATAATGAAATGAAAAAATTTTAGGAACAAAAGGTTTTTTTTTTTTTTTTTTCCCCCTCAAGGGTTTCAATTTCTGTCTAACTAGTTATTTTTAAAAATTGGTCATGGAGCACACGGGATAGAATCAAGTATACAATAGTAAGAAGGCTAGGCACTATATTGCAGTCATCGCTTAGCAAGTTTGAGATGTTTAAGCACATTTGCACTCACGAGATTAATTTGACTTGATTGAGTTTAGGGTCTATTTAGATTGTTGGATTTTTATTTGTATCGGATCAGTATCAGTCCGCTATCAATTTAGTTTGGTCAACTTATGAGTAAAATTATCTATTTTTCAACAGTATAATATCTATATGGATTCAGTTTCTATTTGATTAGACATGATTTATGTTAACTTATATTATTTAGACAAATATTTTAGTCTAGTTGCCACGTGTCCTTATTTCATTGGTTTCTATTTTGTATATATAGTTCCTTGTAATTGTTTTCTACCGATTTAGTAATATACTGATTTTTCTTTGTTCTTTCTTCTGGTTTGATGATTACTTCAGCTTTGATGCTCGCATTTCACATGGTATCAGAGCTAAAGGTACGAATCCAGTAATTCTCTTGTTCTTCGATCATGAATTCTTCTACCATACAAATTCCGAATAATAGTGTCTTTGATGCCTCTATATCCGATCCGTATTTCTTATCTGGTTCGGATAATCCGAACATTGGCAATAGAAATCTGCTTTTCAATGGAATGAATTATCTAGCTTGGAGTAGTTCAATTAAACTTAGATTAGGACTAAGATGAAGTTAGTTTTTGATGGTTCTATATCTCGTCCTTTAGATGGTTCTGTGGATTTAGTTCGTTGGATTAAGGTTGATAATATGGTAAGATGCTAGATTATCAACTCCATGACATCTGAGTTATCACAATCCTTCTTGTATGCAAAATCAGCTAAGGAGCTCTGGGAAGAAATTAAAGAACAATATGGAACGTCAAATGGACTGCTTGTTTTCAATTGCAATATGAAATCAGCAATTTAAAACAGGGGAATCAGAGTGTAGGTACATATTACAACAAAATTAAAGCGGTATTGGGATGAAATGAGTCAAGTTCATGCTTATCCCCAATGTTCTTGTGGTCGTATAGAGTATTGTACATGTGATTTGAAGGAAAGAGTGCAAGAGTTTGAATAAAACACAAAGTTAATACAATTTTTGATGGGATTGAATGACACTTATGAGAATGTGAGGAATCATATATTGTCAGTGGATCCGATGCCTTCTGTTAATAGGGCATTCTATCTTGTGCAGCAAGTGGAGAAACAAAAACAAATCTCTTCTATATTGAGTGGTGAACCTGAGATGTCGGCTTTTGGTGCTAAAGGGAGGAATTTCAACATAGAAAGACGAAAGTTTAGATCAAGAGTGCAGTGTCAACATTGTAAAAATGAAGGACATTCAATTGAAAATTGTTTTCAATTGATTGGATATCCTGAATGATTTAAAGGTAAGAAGGTCATAAAAGGGAAGAAAAATGTTGTGGTTAACAATGTCAGTTTTGATACTACTGGGAATGCTGGGAATGAAAGTGTCGGTGGAAATGTTTTTCCATAAAGGTTGCCCTACACCTTTTGATCACTCTAGTGGATCTGTTTTAAGTAATGACATGACAAAAATAAACATGGTTGATCAGACAATGTTGCGTGATGTATGTATGGAAGTCATGCGAGTGATGCAAACTAAGGCTAATTCTGTTTCTACTTCTGTTCTAAGAACAGAATGCGTGAATCATACAATGGTTTTGCCCAACCACATGGAGTATGCAAGTAATATCACTGATTGTTTTCATGCTTCTAATAATTGCAAACATACTTAGATATTAGACACAGGTGCTACAAGCCATATGACACCACACTTAACTATTCTTGTTGATATTCAAACCTTATCACAGCCTGTCAAAATTAGATTACCAAATAATGCTCTTATTTTAGTCACCAAAAGTGGATCAGTTCATTTGAATGATACTTTATCTCTTCATGATGTTCTATATGTACCATCTTTTACACATAATCTTTTGTCCATACACACATTAGCCACTAACTAACTATAACTGCCTTTTTCGATGGTCATCAATGTTATTTGCAGGACCAGATCAATAAGAAGGTTGCAGCAACAGCAAGTGTAGTGAATGGCTTGTATGTGCTTAAACTTAACAAAATTTTCCTTGTAATGGATCATCATCTCACTTTAATCCTAGTCTTTCTCATAATGAAACATTCAAGTCTGTCTCGAATTTTAGACATGCTAATAATGATTGTGGAGTTAATCCTTCTTCTTGTTCTATGCTATACACAAATTGTAATTCCATCGTTTCTTCTTCTAAGAATCGACTTAAACTGTTACATGCTTGATTGGGGCATAGTTCCTTGTCCAAGTTGATTCATTTGGATCATTGTAAAAATTATGATTTCAATGAGTTTGTTTGTGGGATTTGTCTTGAAGCTAAAATTCATAGACTTCCTTTTAGTAGAAGCACTTTTGTGTCTACTTCCATTTTTGAACTAATTCATGTTGATATATGGGGGGCCTTATGAAGTGGAATCCATTACAAACATGAAGTATTTTTTGACCATCGTTGATGACTGTTCAAGATGCACGTGGACTTATTTGTTTGCTTTTAAGAGTCAAGTATATGCCATTTTGCGACAATTCTTGATTTATGTTTCTGCACATTTTGGAAAACAACCCAAATATGTCAGAACAGATAATGGCATGGAATTCTTATCCAAAGATTGTCAAACACTTTTCAATGAACTTGGAATATTACATCAAAAATCTATGATCTATTCTCCTCAACAAATTGGATGTGTAGAGAGGAAACATAGACATTTGTTAGATACTTCAAGGGCAATGCGTTTCATGCTAATTTGCCAAAGTCTTTTTGGAGTGAATGTATTCTCACAACTACTTATTTGATTAATAGGATGCCTATGAAAAAGTTGGAATGGAAAACATCATATGAGATTTTATTTGGTCGATCTCCTACATATGATCATTTAAGAGTAATGGGTTGTTTATGTTATGTGGCTAAACATCCTGTCCCAAGAGAAAAGTTGGAATCAAGAGGGTTGAAATGTGTTTTTCTTGGTTATGCAATTGGGAAGAAAGGATATAGGGTGTATGATTTGATACATAAGCGTGTTCTTGAATCAAGAGATGTCATCTTTCATGAAAATTTGTTTCCAGTCAAATCAGATTCTTCTCTTGATACTACTGATCAACAATCTGTTCTTCATGTTGTTCATCCCTCTGTCACTTTTGAATCATATCCTTCTAGTATTAGCTCACATACATCTTCTTCCCATTTTGAGTCATCTACTGATAATGGGTTAAATTCTATTCCAAATCATCATTGTCCACAATCTCAGTTACACACTGACACTATTCATCAGAGTATCCCTTTGAGACGATCTTCAAGGAAAATTTATTCACCTTCATGGCTTGAGGACTTTGTGCATATTGTTCAAGTCACTACATCAGCTGATGATTTGTGTTCTGCTGCAACCACCATAGGTCAGTTCACTT
This sequence comes from Combretum micranthum, assembly GCA_024138025.1. Taxonomy (NCBI): domain Eukaryota; kingdom Viridiplantae; phylum Streptophyta; class Magnoliopsida; order Myrtales; family Combretaceae; genus Combretum; species Combretum micranthum. Next base: position 210,018 of record JAMXBD010001696.1, on the reverse strand, counting down.
TCTCTAAACACTATTCTAACACTTGCTTATATCCTTTAATTAATTCTTCGACCTTTGTTTCCTACCCGACTGAGTTTGTAGCATCTTTAGCAAAAGTGTTTAATACACAAGAACCTTGCAATAATCTTGAAGCTTCTAAACAAAAGGAGTGGGTTTATTGCTATGCAAAATGAATTGGATGCATTAGAATCCAATGAGACTTGGGAATTGACTTCTTTACCTAAGGGTAAGAACGTAGTTGGGTGTAAATGGGTCTATAAGATTAAATATACACCGGATGGTTCAATTGAGAGGTATAAAGCTAGGCTAGTTGCCAAGGGGTTCACTCAAGTTGAAGGGGAGGACTTCCATGATACTTTTTCTCCTATAGCGAATTTAGGAACTGTTAAAGTGGTGCTTGTTGTTGCTACTTCCTTTCATTGGCCTCTTTATCAAATAGATGTCAATAACACTTTTTTACATGGTCACTTGGATGAAGAAGTTTATATGACACCACCTGAAGGGTATACTAAGGCTCTTTCCAATCAAGTTTGTAGATTGTGTAAGTCCTTGTATGGACTTAAACAAGCCTCAAGACAGTGGAATATTGAAGTTTCCAGGTTTATTATGATCTTAGCTTTACTCAATCCACTCATGATCATTCTTTGTCCACTCACAATGGTTCTTCTGGTAGTGCATTCATTTTATTGTACGTGGACGACATGTTGATTACAGGATCTGATCATGCTCTCATTGATCATGTTAAGTTTCGAATGAATGAGGCTTTTACTATTAAAGACCTCGGATTGGCTCGTTTCTTTCTAGGCCTAGAATTGTGTAGTACAAATCAAGGCTTGTTAATTCATCAACGCAAGTTCATTTTAGATGTACTGCGTAACGTTAGCTTGGCAAGATCGAAGCCTGTTCCTTTTCCTTTACCTCCACGAACGGTTTTGGATTGTTCTGCTGGTGATCTTCTCCAAATCCAAACCTCTATCGACGATTGATTAGTCGATTATTATACATTACATTGACTCGACCGGATATCTCTTATGTTGTTCATCGTCTTAGTCAATTTCTTAGAGCTCTACGCATTACACATTTGCAAGCTTTGTTCCATCTGCTACGATACTTGAAGGGTACCTTCAATTTAGGATTGTTTTATCCATCTGATAATAGTCTTACTCTTGCTGCTTATACTGACTCATATTGGGGTTTAAGTCATCATGACAGAAAAATTTGTTTCCGGTTTTTGCATTTTCTTAATTCAAGCTTTGATTTCTTAGAAATCCAAGAAACAACCAACTATTTCAACATCCACCACTGAGGCTGAATATAGAGCCTTAACCTTTGCAACCAAGGAATTATTGTGGCTTTCTTATATCATGAGGGACATGGGCATTTCTATTCCTTCTCCTGTGCATATTCATTGTGATAACAAGTCTACTTTGTTGATAGCTCAAAACCCATGTTTGCATGATCGAACCAAGCACATCGACATTGATGTGTATTTTGTTCGAGATCACATCAGTTTTGGTTTTCTTCAACCGTTGCACATTTCCTCTCTTGATCAACCTGCTAATGTGTTTACAAAATTTTTGTCTTCTCATCGTTTTCATGCCATTTGTGACAAGTTGGGCTTAAGAGAAGCTCCAACTTGATTTTGGGGGGGGAGGCGCTGTTAACTTATATTATTTAGACAGATATTTTAGTCTAGTTGCCACGTGTCCTTATTTCATTGGTTTCTATTTTGTATATATAGTTCCTTCTCATCGTTTTCACAATTTATTTTCAATAAAAAAGTTTTTCTCTTCATTAAAATAATATTAAATGTAAACTCCATTTAACCTCAAATAATATTTAAACTCAACCTAAGTCGATAAGTTTTGCAAGTTAGATCAGTTTAAACTTGACTCCGTAAATCACATGAGTAAACATCTTATCAAAATTGAATTTTATGAATTCGTTTAGTTTATTTACATCTATTCGTTTCATAGGATATAAGTATTTAAAAATTATTTTAAGATGGGTTAATTACAAAAAATCTTACCTGTATTTTGATCAATTTAAATATATGACCTATTTTAATTCCTTAGACAAATAGGTGACTCGAGTTTTAAACAAAAGTATCAACAATATTTAATATTTTTAGAATGATACGTGCCTATATTTTATCGGTCCTAAAAATTAGTTTTACTTTTTTTTTATTTTCTCATTTTTAATTTTTTTTTAATATTTTATATAATTAATTTTTATTTAGTAATATTTTATTATTAAATTAATTTTCTTACACCAATAAGACTAACACACATCCATCTAATTAGTAATTAATTATATCGACACTTTTATATGAAACTTGAGTCACGTATTTATCAAAAAAATAAATATAGGTCATATGTTTGTAAATTGACTAAAACACATGTAATGATATTATAATTAACGCTTTTGAGATTAAGACAAAAACTAATAAAATCTCCTACATATATTAACATGTGTAACATTTTTATAATTAACCATTAATATTGATAAAATTTATCTCAAAATTAATTCAATCCATTATATTTTAAGTAAGTCAGTTAAATCTTTTATATTTATTTTTATCATACTATTATATTCTCTATACATTAAAAGATATAATGAAAGAGGTGCTTAATTAATTGGTCCAAAAATACAAACATAAAAACTGGCTTAAATAAATAATAATTATTAAAAAAAACTAGAATATTTTGCATTTTAGTATATTTCTAAATAGTATATATATTCATAAACACAATGAGATTTGAACACATATATCTTGTGCTTAAATATATTAATAGGAAAAAAATTATTTAGATTTTTGATATATTAATATATGATTACACCTCCACTTCAAATATTTTGTAGTTCGATGTCTAGACTGCTACCACTACTACTATTATTATTATTATTCAATGGATGTGTAATTTAGCGAAAGTTTAGATACTACTTTTAATTAAATGAAAAGTACGATATTATTGATAGGTAATTTTGATTGGGTTAACCCGACCACTTTAGACTAATGGTCAATCCATTAACCCATAGCCTAATCTCCTTGGACTATGAGTTGATCTATTTAAAGTCCATAATAACTCAGGAATGGCCTCGTGGATTGTGAGGTTGAATTGAGCTGACTCGATCAATTGCAACTGGTGATCTCTTACTAATGTCACTATCTTCCACTAAGATTGTTAGATCTTATGAAAAGTAAACTAAACTTGCCAATTGTCTTCAACCAACATGTCAATCTCTAGAAAGTTTTCTAATATAGGAAGATGTACTTGTTAAATTTGTTATAATTTTCTCTTGAGGGTCTTTACTAATAATAATTACTTATTTAAGGTCAAAATTAAAATAATTACCTATAAAGACCCGGACTCACCTCGATATTTAAAATAGGTGAATCTAGATCCCAAACCACATATAACCTACAGTATTATATGTAAGGTTGTTTACCAAGATCAGTTTGGATATTTGTTTACCTAAATCTCTTATAAGAACAAATTTTAATAACTATCAACTGTTAAAATTTTTAGAAAAACATGACATTTACATCATATTTACATATAAGATATAGATCCACTACAAACATATATACATATAGATATTACAGACAAAGGCTTGTTAACAAGCCATAATCAAAATACATAAGTTTCACAAAGACTATCATAGCTATTACAGATGTCTTTCAAACTATGCTATTACAAAAGGTCCACCAGGATCATGGTCACATCTAATCCTCCCAATCATCTAGGAAACCCTAAAAATCCGTTCCATACCTCATACTGGTGTAGAACTCATCACTAGCATCAACACCTGAAATATGAAATAATGAGCCAACAGCCCAATACGCAAGTAACAAAAACAAATACGAATGGCACAAAAGTTTAAACTATATGCAAATGCAACCACCATCAAGTTATTAGAAAATCTTTAATTAGTCAAAACAACATTGGAATATTCAAACTCCAGAGAGCAAGAATATTTGGTGGTCCTGCTTACTGATCTCGATGCTCAAGGGGTTGATATAAGTTGTTCGGGGATATCTCCTAGATGATATATCCATATAAGAAAAGTAGCTTCCTCTAGGGTTTTCAGCCGTTTCACAAACTTTACTTAACTTAATCCATAATATCACCTAATTCAAATATTCCCATAAAAAATTGAATTTAATCATATTATTTCTCTTTAAAAATAAGCAAATGTTATACCGATACCAACAACCTTATCAACTACCCGCCTTTCCACTTATAAAAGACTTATCATAAAGACAGGGATGGCCTAAGCACCTAAACCACCACGCCCCCAATCTGAGCAAGGTACCGCTTCCCAAACCAGTTTAATGGCATAATAGACAATCAATTCAAACAACTTAAGTTTTTCTTAAATTAAGGTAAATTTAATCAATCAAGCATATTATTACGTACCTAAGTCAAATCAAGAATCAAAGGTGGTGATCAACTGATGATCTATCACTGTTACAACTCATATCAACATTACTAATCCTAAACTAAATATAAAACACAATTAACTTTAAGCTTTGGGGTCAAGAAACTCAAATACATTCTATACAAGATCATAACATAATATTTATACATCAAACAAACTCATACAAACTCATAAAATCATCAAAAGAAAAATTAACAAGTTTAAGGAATAGTCTGAAGAAGTTTTGCAAATGGAAAACTGCAAGGGATATGCTGGCCTCAAACGCCGGCGGCATTAAGGTGGTGTAGCATGCACCAAAAATTCTATGCTTGCTATTGCTGGCAGCGTTAACCAAAACACCGGCAGTGTTGTGGTCTATGCCAGCATTATTGAGCCGGTATAGACTGCAAGTCAATTTTATCCAAAAATTCGAGAGTTCCACAGGGTCGATCTACGCCCGTGGATACCCCCAACACGGCAATGTTCCTGTGTATGCTGACCTCTACATTGCTGGCATTGAGACAACATACACTGCAACACATATGTTGAAAAATTGCAGACTTTCCCCATTATGAAACATAATTTTTTACCATATTTTTCATTTCTAAACTTTCTTCAAACACATTTCTAACACCAAACTTCAATATATATGTATTCTAACTTCTTTTAACACACAAAATCTTCGCTTCAAACTCATTAAACATCTTTATTTAAAATTTCAAACACAAATCCTCATTCAACCCTCATTTAGCTAATCTATTCTTCTCTAAACTATCTTAACCCTACTCATTTCCAACCTCAATCACTCCAACATTACTTGTCACTTATGTAGCACAAACAACCACTTATAAACCATCAAGATGTTCATTTATCACATAACTAACACATGTAAATCATCAAAACTCATCAATACTCATTTTAACATGGAAATTCATATCTTAATAAAACCTTAAACTAACAAATACACACTTAACATAACACATACATACCTTAAGAAACTTGAGCTTGGTTCTAGGGCCTTGCCACAAGAAATGATATTTTTACTTAAGAAAAATATAGGTCGTATTTGGACTTGTTGAATGTGAGTTTTAGAGGAAGAAAATGGTGTTTTTCTCTTCTCTAATGGGTTGTTTTGGATGGTTTGATTTTCCATACGAATTTTGCAAAAAGTGGACTTGATATTTATCCAAATTGTTGACTTTAGAGGCTGCCATGTTATGGGCTCTCTTTGCATAGGTTTGGGCTTGATTTTGGGCCAAAAATCAATAAGTTTGGGCTTATTTTGTCCAAAAATTTTCTACTATGTTTAATTATTGCATTAAACATTGTTTAACAAATCTTTAATCACTTCAAAGCATATATATCAATATAAGTACAACATTAACATTAATAATACACACATTGACATCTAATTAAACAATCACAAACACATGTACCACTCACTAACACAACTTACATAATAGACTTTAAATGTTATTCTAACATGCAAAATATGCATTAATACACATGAGGAGAATATAAATTTGGGAATCATGGCTATTTCATTATCAATGTATAACTCCAAAATATGATTTATACATGAGATATATGAAAATAATACATTATACATATATCATAATTAAAAGACGCGATATAAGTCTGTTATCGTGTTTAATATCTTGATAAACAATAGACTAGGATATCCTGCTTATGATACAATTACACGCATGGTTTTCCATATGTAAAGGACTCGCTAACACTTTCTAAAAGTGCAACGGACCTGCATGTTTTGTTAAGGTTACAATTGCATGCGCACTATTCCGCACGTGAATGACTGACATAGGAAAAGCGTGTAATGAACTGCATGTGACATGGGGTGGGGCCTTGTGCGTTGTCGTATTAGCATGTGAAGTTTATTACTGTGTCGGTATGTCCTGTATGCAAACACGATTTACATTCAAAATAGCATATCTTGATTAAGAGTCGCGATTTAACAACGATATCGAAACATCATATTGCTTTTTAGATATGAGTTTCAAATGTAAAATTTGAATATCTTGACTTAGAAATGCAATTTTGAAATATAATTTGATAAATTTTTTCAAATCAAATTTTTATGGTAATTATTTTTGGTAAGAGGGGTAGACCTGTGAAACCAACTAAATCCTCTTGGATTTAGTTTTCTAAACAATTAAGAGCAAGTTACCTCATCAAAGTGCAAGTTACCTCATCAAAGTTTACTTACTTTCCCACTTCATGATGAGATCGTTGCTATAAATACTCCTCAACAGATGCTTGTAAGAGACATCCATTGACTCAAATTCTCCATGTTAGTACTAATTTTGTTATCAACTTAAGTACTGGAGTAGTCACACCGAATAACCCTTGAAGTCATTAGCCATGTTTTATTTTGTAAGCCTAGCTTCATTGGATTGGGTGGATCCTTGCTTCAAGAGATTGATAGATGTGCACCAGTAGAAATATATACTTGGAACAAATACTGATCATTCGATGGTTTTCAACGACAAAGTAAAATGGCTACATGGATTCGGCAGAAACCAAAATGCTAATAACGTGGGATATTGCAGAACAAATCGCATCAATAATATCCGACCTTCATGATATATAACTTTAAGTTGGTCAATTAATTAGGCAATCGTTGTAAAAGCTTCTCAGAGAAAAAAAAAAAAAAAAGAATTGGCAATTGCGTGGTGGGCGTAGCAAGATGCATGCGCTTTTGCTTTTATTCTCCGACGACTGATGTTGATTGGACATGCACGAGTCTTAGCACGTCGAACACCCACGACAGAAATGGCTGTGTTCGTACTATCCTAAAAATCACGTTGTTGTTCACCATCGAATCTGTGTCATGATTTTTTTAATCTTTTTTTTCCCTCCATCCTTTCCCGTTTCTTGTCAATTTTTTTTTTTTATTTTTTATTAATCAACTCTATGGTTATAGGAAATTTAATCTTTCGATTTTAATTTGATGGCTGAATTAATTTTTTATATCTTATCATAATTAAAGTAAAAAAGATGGTTCGAAAATGGAAGTTGGGACGTAAAACTTTACCGCTTTTGTATTCGAAAAATGCTTAAAATTATAGTTAATTATTGAAGAAGATAAAACTTGCTTCTTTTTTTATTTAAATTAGTAATCTAGGGATAAATAGATCTATTTTCATAGTTATTGTTAGGTATTTAATGTTAAAAAATGTATTTATGGTTATCCTTTTATTATTACTTTTTGAGTCATATTTAGACAAATAAACTATAGAAAATTATGGCTATGATAATTTATGTATAGTTACTCTTTTATTCAGAAAAATAAACAATCTACACTTTAACGTTTATATTTTAGTTAGTTAGTTTGTAATATTTGATAGAGGATTTATATATTCTATTCTCCAATACTCCTCTTTAAGTCAAACTGGCTTGATCCAGTTATAACTTATCTCTTCATTATTATGAGCTTTTTTAAAGCCCCTTTTTATTTAGCGTAGTTTAATCTATGTCAGGTTAGATTATTTTAACACTTCTATTTTTATCCGGATCCCGTGCTGTGAGGTAATGGGATTTAATACAAGTTGTTAAAAGTATATGGACTCTATATTTATGTGGTAAGTTAATGTGGTCGCATTAGTTGAAGATAGTTTTGTGTTTGTAATGCTAAAATAATTTAGACTTTTTATCTTATTATTTATATTTTAGTTACTCCGTCTCATATATTTCACGTGGGACTATTATATTTTCTATTTTCTAATAGGGTAATAACTAATCTACTATTAATTTGTTGTTAGGTATATACCTAAAATAAAACATAGTGAAAATTCCATAATATTAAAAAAAAAAAACTAAAAAGACAAGGGAAAAAAATCATGTTTGCTATAGGATAAAAGACCCATGAACCGACATCATGGAACTAGGGAATTCCGGGCAAATCTTGGTTCCATAGCAGGGAGGCCGTGACTCATTAGTTCTTGGTAACACTTATATGAGTGGAGTGACTGATTTAAAATATAGAGGGCTTAATTGATTTAGTGCAAATTTAAAATAGTTACATATAACTCACCTAAAATATTGAAAAGAGGTTTGTTAAGAAAAAATGAGCTTCAATGCACATGAACACTGCTTGATTTCATTTCATGCAGGGGCGGATCCAAGGGTCTCAGACCCAAAAAAGTTAACATTTTGAATTTTTGAAATATGAACAAAATATGTGTGTTATATGTATATTACGAAAAGCAAATATTGGCATAAAACTAAATATAGTTTAGTGGTTAAGTGTTTGGTACATTTATGAGGTTTTGGATTGGAATCCCATTAGTGTATTTGGTTACACTTTTTTTTTCTTTTCTTTTCTTTTTCAACATACATTAATTGCATTTTTTTTCTTTGAACCATTCTTTTTTTTCTAAAACCTTTTTTCTGTCAGACTAACTAACAAAATTAAATTTATTTATAATAAAATTATATTTAACTAAATAAATTCTTATGAACAACTATTTTTTATTCATAGTACACTACAACTAATAATTATACTATTCATATTACAAATATTATGATTTTATCACATAAAGTATTTCTAATTAATACTAATGATATCATTTATTAACTCTATTTTTCAATTGATAATTAATTTTAAAGTAATATATGTATTGCATGTTACCAAATTCACTAAATACCCTTCATTATTTATTGAATACTTTTTTTTCATACTTACGAAGTTAGAAAATATTATGCTGAAATCATTAATAAACTTTTTATACATATATAAGATGTAATATAGTTTTAATAATAACCAAATTATATATATATATATAATTCTAATATTAATTTAATTGAAATTTGACTCCAGTCATATCATCCTGCGTTTGCCCTGATTTCATGACTAATTGTGTAGTTGTAGAACCCCTTATTAACACATCCGACTTATCATAATGTTTAATAAATTATTTGGGTTGCTCACAAAGTATAGATCCTCAAACAAAAAATGAACGATTCAGGGTGCAAAATCGATTCCACATCTTACCTCCATGAACCAATTTGGTAAATTCGGCTTATTTTACATGTTCTTGAATCTTGCTTAAAAACTTTAAGTAACAAACGGTATACGCATATTTGTAGTCAAATTTCATCAATTAAACACACTTGCATATTTCCTTTTTCAAATTCAACAAAATAATGGAGATGAGTTATTTTCCATATCATAGAACTGTTGCAAGTGTGTTTTCCAACAAGACACTTTGCCTGAGTTTGAACTTTTAACTCCACCACAGGATAGAGATCTTCTGCTCTTGACAATGTTATAGAGGCGTGACGTGCATAAAAATTAAAGGGTCTGGAGGTAGGTCGATTTGCAAAATAGTGGATATTTGCTAAAGGTACACTCACATAAACTACAAGTTAAAAACAACAACATGCTTGCCAGCCAATACAAAAAATGTGACATTAAGGGTTCACCCGTTACGATGATGATGCTGGCTAGTAGTACCAACACGGACTGAGAGATTATCTTTTAGTTATCCTTTAAAAAAAAATTATATAAATACAACTCGGATAAAAATAATTATGTAATTATCATTATTATATTACAAATTGAACATATGATATAGGTTTTTCAGTTTGTGTTGCACGTATTGTATATCGCATTTTCAAAATATAATACACATTCAGACATGTGTTTCATGACCAATTGTGATACACATTCAGACTACATTACTATATTACATATTAAACATGTGATACCTATGCATATCTTAGTATCGCATATCCTATACGGGATACAACAATGGTAGTTTTGGTAATTTTTCCTTTAATTTCTATTTCCGTAATTTTTTCCTTAAAATTGGAAGATATGTTTTTCACTCTAGTTTTATAATAAAAAATTCGCCATAAGAAGAACATTGTTTGAAACAAAGTATGCCAAACTTTGTTAGTAAAAAATCAAGATGATAGTTCACCACATTCGACCCTATGGTAATATGATGATGATGACGATGACAACGCAATAATGTTAAAATGACGGAATACTAAAATCAAGTTGTAGACAGATGGATCAAGACCCAATGAGAATTGACAATGAAGAACCAAAGATATAAGAGATCTTTAACTTGTTGACAAACAATCTCAAAGAACCTATAGTATAAACATGTGAAAACCTCAATTTGCTGATCATATTGAGTCATGAACCTTAGTATAGGAAAAACCCTAACCCATTGGCTAGAAAGAGTCATAAACCTTGGTATAAGGGTTCTAAGAATAAGGAGAAATGCTTGCCGAATAGAATTTCATCTTCTCTTATCATCTATTTATTTATTACAATGAAAGTGTATCTATAGGTATAAATAAAATCATAAATACTCTAAATAGAATAGGAAACTAGATAATATCTTATAAATTAGGAAATAACATAATAATAATAATATAATAATGTCCTAATAAATTAGATAATAAATACATAAAAGCAAATCACAAAATATTCTTTACTTCAAATTAAGCTTGTTTCATTTCAAATAACAACAACAACTCTAGTCTTCTCCCTTTATAAAGTCGGCTATATGGATGTTTACTTTGAAATTCCGTATTATTCTCAACGTACCAGATAGCCGCCACATGCAAAGTCCATCCAAATATATCTTGGACAAGGCCACTAGTCACTGTCAAACTCTAGAAAAATCCCCACTAGATATCTTGTGGTTTCGCAAAATTCTATCTAGGATCTTTGATGGAGATTTGGTCAGCATATTAAGGAAAAGGGTCACATTTACCTTTTTTCTGAACCGGAAAAATATCTTTATTTATTTATTTATTCCTTTTGCATTAGTCGGATACAAATGTAATAAAAAAAAAGTCAACATTTTCGATTCCAATGGAAAAATAATATTCATACCAATTCATATGGACCAGTAATTAGATTGGAATTTGCGTAACTACTAATATGAAGAGACCGGATGCAAATTATCATGATTTATATGGTTGTAAATTATTATTCAACTGTAAAATTAGTTAATAAAATCAAAATACTGAAAATTTTCAATATTTCTCCCACTACTTAATAATTTGAATATATAAACCTCAAGTGATAATGACCACAATAAGTGATCATCGTTAGCTTTTTGATAAGAAGTATAAATGAATGATTAGATTCTATTTGCCTTATATAAGATCTACAAGTAAAAAAAAAAAAATAAAAGAATCAACATTAGAGGGGTTGATGAGGTAAGAGTTGCCTCTTTGTCTCTCTTTATACTAGTCAGTAGCAAGACTTACCTCTTTTCTCTTGTCTATATATTTGCATATTAAAGAGGTCAATTTTTTAACTACTAGGATAGTGAGGCGAGAGAAAATTCAAAATGAGTCTCACTTATGATTTTTGCATATAAACTTTCCCTTCTCTTTCACGCCTCTCATTTTCTCTCTAGGCTATCTCTTCTCCAAATCCTCTCTTCTTTATTAGCAAATTTCCTCTTCATATATATATATTTTTCCCAATGTATTAGTAAATTTCATTTTAATAATATATACTATCTAAATTATTATACTTAATAATATATTAGCATTTACAAGTAAATTAAATAACATATAATATATTTTATATAATATATACTATATTAAATATTTACTATATAAATATAAAGGATATAAGATATATCGAAAAAAAAAAGAAAGAAACAGATAAAAGAGGCAAGCCCACCTTTAATTAGGATAACAAGGCATCTAGCTTATGTGCCCTTGCCACATAAGTTAAGTTTGAGATTCACCTTATTACCCTAATCCTAGATTCGTCTCGCCTGACAATCCATGACCGGATTTCTATGGAAAAATGAGGCGATTTTTCAACCTTACCGAGATGAAAAAACTTCCGTCACTTGCGCACTTTCACCCTGGTGATCCCTAATAATTTTTATAGAAATGTAATTAAATCATGCGAACTACCCATGGGCACTGAGGTGTATCCTTATAAGGATAGACATGGGCACTGAGGTGTGTTCGCCTTATGCCTCGACTCTAATCGCAGCAGACCTTTAGAGTTGCACCGGATCTATCGTAATGGGTCTTGACCTGTGTCAATTTTCGTTTCTTCGCTTTAGTCCCCGGAGCTGAAAGGTCCAAGGAAAAAAGTAAAATATAAAAGGATTAAAAAAATAAAAAATTGTTAAGTTATATACTTACGATACGTTTAGTTTAGTTTACTGGAATGAAATAAAACTAGAAATGAATAGTAATAGTAAATTCTTATTTTATAATTTGGGTATTTTTGAAATAAAACATGCTTTTTAGCTAGGCATAGTCATTTTTTCAATAAAATAAACGTATATGGATTTCTTATCTATTTCATATTACATGAAATAAATATTTTAATGATAGAATTTTTTATAAATCAAATAAAAAAATAAATATTTCATGATAATAAAATTGAAATACTGAATCCATTTTATTAAATCAAATGTATTATTATCGTAGGAAGTCCTAGAACATACCGAAGTTAGGACTCACGTACTAATTAAAATGCCGCCGCGCTTGATTTCAAAATCCGAAAACAGCAAATCTATCAAACCGGGACCCATGCTTCACTTTGCAAGAAAGGCATCCGAAGATGTTTGGAGCAAGTCATAACCTAAGGAAGTGAACCTAGGATATAGCCAAAGAGAAAGACATCACTAACAGCAGAGATTTTTTTTTTTTTCTTTCTTTTCTTTTTTTTTTTTATCATTATTATAGTAGAGGAGTTGCACCTAAAATCTCTTTTTTTTTCTTATTTTAAAAAATCATAAAAGATGCCGCTAAACTATAAAAGTCGAGACTATCAGCAACAATAGGAACTTTTGCTAGTCCAAAAATACCTAACCCAAATTCCATGGAATTTTTTCATATAACTGTAGCGGAGTGCATTCCACAAATAAAGTCTACTCTAGTTATACGTACAAATTTAAACTTCATCGTTTAATGGAAAACAAATATGTTAATTCAATTGATTGCCGCCCATATAACTTCAGTCTCACGTCTCTTATATCTCTTTCTTTCTTTCTTTCTTTCTTTTTTTTTTTTTTTCCCCACTATTGATCCATACATATATAACACTATAAATACCATATTAAATCCTGCTTCACGCTTCATCACAAACATATATCCATCATAAATTTCGATTTCACCTATAATTCGATCTATCAAATATATTCATATTTGTTCTTCATGGCCTCTTTAAGCAAAATTTCTTTGGTTTTTCTTGTCATTGGCATTATTATAGTCATTTCTCACGTTCCATCTCTCGAAGCAGGAAGACTTGGGATCATGAAAAATGTAGATCTTGGGCTTTCAAGGACAAATCTAGTCCATGCATGCCCATGCTGACCAAAAGCCTAGAAAAACATCATTTCGTTGTCGGGAACGATGAATGTGGCCGTGCAAGTCCAAGCGCAAGTGCAAGTGCAAGTGCAACGTCTAATGAAATACATTTGGAAAGACCTCCAAGCCCTGGGGTCGGAAAACTAGACGGATTATTATATGATTCGTGGGTGGAAATCCATGCAATGTTTGTCTGGATATTTACTCATGAGTGGAAAAATATCCCAATATCATTTAAAGATTGAATATAATAAATAAGCATAATAAGCTATATCGTTACACAAAAAGTGTACTTATTATGGATTTATGATTGTCTTGTCATTGTATTCATGTGTACCCACGTGTTACATATACTGGTGGGTTTTGTTTTAAAATGAAAAGAAATATCACACAGTTAGTGAGTAGAAATCCAGGTAATGTTTTGCTTGAATTTCTGCTCATGGTTGGGGAAATTTCCCGCTATTATTTGAAGATTGAGTATTAAAAATAAAACATAATTTGCTATATTTTTACACAAAGAGTATGCTTAGTGTAGATTTGTGATCGTCTTTTCTTACGTTGTCTTCATGTGTGTCCATTTGTTGTATATACACTAGAAGGTTTCGTTTTTAAATGGAGACAGATTTACATAGAAAAGGAGTATCTCGTAAGAAATCCCATATGGAGAGTGATATACATCGAACGCCCTATTTTATTTGGACAGTAGTGATAAATATGGATAGATAAAAAATTGAAATATGGGAAGATATATGACTATTTGTTGGGGATATCCCACATTGATTGTGGAAGAGACTGGGTGCTACTTTATAAGTGTGAGGGAAACATCACCTCATAAGCTAGCTTTGGGGTTGAGAAAGCTCAATAGCACCTAACAGTGGTATTAGAGCTAAGGTTTGCAACATCTCGGATTGAGCCGAACATGGACAGTTAATTCCATGGTCTGATGTGTGATAGGAAGAGATGTTGAGGATATACCACATCGGTTGTGAAAGGGACTGGATACTACTTTATAAGTGTGAGGAAAAGCCTCACCTTATGAGCTAGCTTTAGGGATTAAAAAGGTCTAATAGCATCCAACACTATTTTGAAAGAACTACATTAAAATTTTACACACGTTGTTGATTATTTACAATTAATTACATTTCACATAACTATTATCTCTAATAAATCCATTTCTAAGCCCTAAATGATGTAGACCAGAAAGACTGAAATGAACGTGCAAGAGAGTGTAGATTTTGCCATTCGCCAATTCTATTTTGCATTGTCGACGTTGATTTCTTAAGAGAATGGAACATAGACTATGTACGTAGTAATGTCAATTGTTTCACATTCATGCGTTCACCATGATTACGTCAGCTTGGAGGAAGGGAATTAGGAAACAGAGGCTTAGGTTTAGGATGCTGATGATGATAAATATTCCCCAAAGCTCATATGAATTAACTTAAGAAGAAAGAATATATATATGTATATATATATATACATATATATACACGTGTGTGTGTGTGAAGAACAAGAATAATTCGTTGAGGAGGCTATTTTGGGACCTTAACATTTCGAAATTTGATAATTCCCCCCAATCTATACCATCACAACTTCTATTAATTTAGCTTATTTAAATGATGCCACTTGTATTCAATTATCGAAATTATAAGGAAAAAGATGACAAGATTAGGGGTGGGCAAAAAACCAACTAAACCGAACCGAAACCGAAACCGAAACTGAAAAATCAATCCAAAAAAATATGGTTAACCAGTCCATTGGTTTCGGTTTAGGTTTATGGTTTTAATTTTTTTGGTTTTCAGTTTCGGTTTCGGTTTTTAACTACAAAAAACCGACGGTTAACGGTTAACGATATCTATAAATATATAATATCATATATAATTAATTATTTTTAAAATATAAAAAGCTAAAGAATTGAAACCCTAATATAATATTATTAAGTATTGGTCTTGCTCTAAATTACTTTCACTACTTATGTTTTATGATATTATAGTTCTATCTACATCGACAAAGTTTTTATTTATTTGTCTATTTTCTTTTAAAAGCAGTTGATGTGTGATGGAAAAGAAGTAATAAAAAATATGAGTATGTGATTTTTTTAGGGATCAGCTTAAGAGGTTTTGAAACAATAAATATGGCTATTATTTTTAGGCTGTTATTAGTATTGTTCTCTTTTTACTCATGAACTGATATGATTTTTTCCATTACAATTAAGATGAGATTCAAATAGCATATAACTTGAAGAAAAAAAATGGTTTAATTTTTTATGGACCAACTGTGAATATGGTGAACCACAATTTTTATTTAACCATTATGCTGAATGATTAAAAATCGAAAACCGATAATATTAACCGAGAAAAATAGTTAACCATTAAGGCAGTTAACTGTTAATAATGGACAGGTTTAGGTTAGGTATTATAAAAAACTGATTATAATGGTTAGAATCAACAAATGAGGTCGTGGACTGGTTAACTGGTCCATGCCCACCCCTAGATAAGATAATTTCAAGACTTTTAAAAATTGACACTTGAATTGAAAATAGATGAAAATTCAATGAAATTGTAAAAATTTAGGTGATCTAATTCAATATATATATATATATATATGTATATATATTGAAAATGCCTTAATGGCATTAACACCATCATATAGATTAACTAGTGGAGAGAATGAAGTAGCTATGAATTTCTTAATTTACATATTAATGTGTTATTGAAATGACATATATGTATATATATGTATATGTTGCTTGGATATATAATTGGTATATGTATTAGACATGTGCTATTTTGTATGTGTATAGTATAATGAATTAATATTATTGTATTACATGTATAAATGTGTGTATAGTGTAATGAATAAGTGTGTCTTTTGCAAATTAATATGTATGTGTTATGTTTAGAATTTAATAAAATTACTTTTGAATTGCTTAAGATTAATGACAGAAATTTTACAAATTTAAGTCTACTTTTTAAGCCTAAATCAAACTCAAATGCATTTGAAATTAACCCAAATTAATCTTAGGTCAAATATACCCCTAAAGATAAAATTTTGATGAGTATTAACTTTATTTTAGTCAAGTTTTGGACCCTTTTTGGCAGCCCTATTTCCCCATACGAATTTTTCTTTTCTTTCTTTTCTTTCTTTCTTTCTTTCTTCCTTTCCATCTCAAAATCCTAAACCCTAAGCCAAAATCAATTACAAGCTTTTGGGATTTAAACATCATTCCAAGCCAAGACCTAACCATGTAAGTTAAATACAAGCTTAATTTTTCATTTTATGTTCTATATTGTGCTTGTTTGTAAAGCTTAGATAAAAATAAATTTTATGTACTAAATGGTGTTAGATTGATTTTGTGCATGGATGGTAGTTTAAATAGGATTACTTGGCTAGTGGAGTTGTAGTGTATATCTTATATGAATATTGATATGTGAGGATGAGTATGTTAGGAAGATTGAAGGATTTAGTAGTTGAAGTGTGATTGATGTTTTGATGATTAGAAGTAGGATTTATGTTGTTAGGATAGTGTATAAAACATATGACAAGCTTTGGAAGTGTAAATTAAGTTAGGAGAAATTTTGAAGTGGATAAATTTTTTGTAGTAAACAGGGGAAGCAAAAACTTTTTCTTATAGGCTTAAATTTGAGTGTACGCCGGCATTTGGCACTTTTACGCCGCCGGCTTAGAGGCGGTGTTGGAAGTGAACAGAATCAATTTTCTTAAAGCCGCTTAAGCGCTGTCAACTTTTACTGGGAAAGTTTACCAGTGTTTATTTTTCAAATCTTACGCCGGCTATTAGGGTTCTAACGCCGCCGGCTTAGGGGCGGTGTGGAATGAGAGCAAAACCATAATTTTTAACGCCGGGCGTAAAGCTGCCGGCATAGGATCCAAGGCCACCAGCGTACGTGGATATGCTGCTGGTGTTGGGGGTATTCACGGGCGTGGACCACCCCGTGAACCTCTCGGAAATTTTTAGAAATTTGAAGTTGCATTCCACACCCGCTCAAAGCCGTTGGCTTAGAATGAAGGCTGCCGGCGTATCCTCGAATGTTGCCAGTGTTGGCAGTGTTGATCTATAGTGTGTTACACACTAGTTCAAAGCCGCCGGCTTTGATGGTCGGCGTATCCCCTGCACTTTTAAATTTCAAAAACTTTCTTCAAAATTTTCCGAAGTTTGGAATATGATCAATTTAATATTTGTTAAGTGTTCTATGATATAACAAGATGATTAAATGCTTTATTATGACCTCGTATTAATTTATTTGAATTTCTTTGGTTAATTGTATTTTCAACTAGTTAATTAGTGCTTAAGCTAAGCGTAAAATTTAATATTGTCTTAAACAGTGATAAATCCTCGCTCAGCCAACCTCATTAGTTCCCGAGCTATCTTAGGTACGCAGTAACTTACTTGTTTCTTTGCTAGGGTAGGCATCAAATCAAATTACTTAAAATTAAGAAAATTTTATTAATTGACGAATGTTGATTGTTTTTGTTTGCCGTTGAATCTGGTTCGGAGAGCGGCACTCTGCTCAGATTGGGGGCAGGGTATTTTCTCGTTAATGGATAGAATTATTTAGGAGATATGAGTATCCGAGCTACTCATATCAACCCCCTGAGCATCGTGCTGCGTTACTCAGGATCCCCTAGTATTACGAGCTATGCCAGAAGGTAGGGCTGCCTAGTCTGTACGAACAGTAGGGACCACTGAGGGAGGCGGACGTAATACTAAATCCCTGTTGTCCGGAGTTTGAATACTCCCGTGTTGCTTTACTAATTAAAGATTGAACAATAAACAATTGATTGTTGCATAATGCATTTAGTCTAAGAATGTGTGACTCATTTTGTATTTGTATTCGTTACTTGTGTACTGGGCCTTTGGCTCATATTTATCCATTTCAGGTGACGACTCCGATGAGTTCTATGCTAGTATGGGGTACGGAACTGACTTTGAAGATTTTCTTGATGGTTTGGAGGATTAGAGTTAACCATGGACTCAATGGAACCCTATAATTGTAATAGACTAGATGTGATTTCTTTTGTTGGTAATGTAACTAAAGTGTTAGTTTAGGTTGTGTTTTGAAGATTTTGTTAAGGCTTGTAAGAAGCCTTTGGATGTAATATGTATATATTATATGTACTTAGTTATGTAGGACTTAAGTTATTTCCTTTGCAAAATATGTTGGTCGTGAAGTAGTGTAATTTTGTTTAAGGTTTAAAAAAAAAAAAATCTATGATTTCTATTATATTATCTATGTAGAATTAGATAAACAATTCCTCAAACAATTCTTTTAGAAAACCTTACATATAATCTTCAAATATAGAGGAACTATTATCGCCTACTTCAAATATAGGGGTGGTAACGGGTCCTTACAATATAAGTGTTAGAAAAATTATAATTTATAAGTAGTTTTTGAAAACTTAGTAACCATTACAAATCACGTTTTAATACATAGAAGAGGTGGCAAAGTATCCCAAATTATTTCCTTTTAATTAATTAGATACTATTATATGATTAGTATGAAAATACATGTAATTTTAAGCCTTAATTTAAATTTAGTTTAGATATTGATTTTAAACGATTTAACTAGTAGAATTTAGCAACTATAGAACATAGTTAGATAGTTTAATTGAACTAGTAAATGAATTTAATTAAAATAGAGATTCTAATACCATAAATACTCTATTTAACTTGTTAAACTACTTCAATTACTATTTTAATGAATTTAAATTATTCCATACTTTCTAATTATCAAACTAAATTCCATTCATCGTGTTCAATCGCGTAAACTTCTAAATGTTTGATTTAGCTATTTAAGCTTAATTTCAAACTCTTAAATTCTAGGAATTTAAAACAAAATATTTTCTTTCAATTACCAACTCCTGAGCCTCTAAAATCCTAAATTCACGTGAGATATTAAGTTTCCTTTAGTTAGATACCTAGATTCAATTTCTAATACCAATTAGCTATTTTTTTTTTCTCACTTCTTAAAGTTAATTCTACAAGCTCATAACCTAGAGCCTATTCCAACACATGAAAGTCCAAGCCTATTAACTTAAGTCTCACTACAAGAATTTTTATGTATGGCCACGTTTACATATATTGCAAATGTTGCCCTTTTATTATCATTTAGTCATGTTTATTAAACGTTAACTTAAATATGAAATTGGTGACGTTTATAAAAAAATTTAGATTTTATGATCTTATTAATTGATCTGTAACTTTTTTTTTTATTTGTAGACGTGGCCAATTGATAGGCACAATTTATCATCATTTTAATTGACAAATTGGGTCTATTTTATAATATATTGATGGGATTCTTAATAGATAAGGTACTTAATTGGCATATATATATTTCAGGTCAATTTTGAACACAATTGTAATATAAGGAAGGAATATGTGGAGAATCCAATCAAAATTCAAGCAAAGCAGCAATGAGCACAAAAGGAGTCTAGATATACGGCCGTACAACTATCAAAATGAAGAAAATACAAGGTAGTGGCTGGTACGGGGTCTTGTACGCCCGTACACTAAGTGATTTTGAAGCAAATGAGGGGGATTCAACTTGTACGCCCGTACATGAAGTGATGAAGAAGGGAAATGAAGGAGATTTATGATTGCACGCCCGTACACGCTTGAAGAATGATTCCAGTATTTAGCACTCCCTTTAGTACGCCCGTACAAGATGCAAATTTGCAAAGAAAATGGGCATTGTACGGTCGTGACTTTTAGAAATGGATCATTATTTTCCTACGTGTTCTTGAAACAGTCAATCATATTTGTAAAAAATATAGATCAAATAAAATTGTCTTACTAGCCTTTTTTTTTTTTTTTAACGTTCTATTTTCACTGTTTAAAAAACTAAGAAATATAATACTTGAATCCCGCACAATTTTTAGTCACCTGCAAGCATATCAAATCAACATCAAATAGAAGGACTATTCATTTTCTTCTCACTAAGCAAAACCAAAACCCTCTCAAGTCTCACGGTCAGGACATTGCTTCTTTGTGAATATCCAGGTACCTCAGTCTCTCTCTCTCTCTCTCTTCCTCCTTCCCTCGTCCTCACTCCTTTTCCCTGTTTGTTTCTTTTACTTTTTCACTAACACATTGTGTACATTTCCTTCTCTCAAGCGAAAGGCTCGCAATCCCAACCGTGTTTGTCTTGGCTGTTCTGGTACGTTTCTCTCTCTCTCTCTCTCTCTCTATTGTCTCTTTGTCTTTGGCTTTTTCACTAACACAATGGTTGTACGTTTCCTTCTGTCCAAGAAAGACGCTCCGTTCTAGCATTATCGTGCATGCAACACATGGTCATGACCTTCTCAATAATAACGTTCTCACAACATTCTTTCCCTGTCAGGTAACTATTCTGGTATGTTTCTGTCTTTCTCTCTGTTGCTCGCTCTTACTCGTTGTCTCTCTGTCTCTCACTCTTTTACTGTGTTTGTGTGTGGCGTAAGCTCGTTGTCTCTCGCTCTTGTGGCATAATCTTCTTTCTAGGATGAAAACAATGATGCAATGTTATTGGGTAATGAGTTGTTCTGTCTCACTCATTCACTATGTTTGTGTGTAGCATAATCTTGTTTGTAGAATGAAAACAATGGTTTAGTGTATTCCTGACTTTGTGTTCCAATGAGTTTGCATTTATCTTGATGCTTGTTACAATAACTCTCTACTTCTATCTTTACCAATTATGTTGCTTGTAAGTGGCAAGTTGGCAACAATTATGCTTAATAGCTCTGTACCAATCTGTAGGGGCTAATATTAAATATCAGTCTCACTTCCATTATTGCAAACTTTGTCCTATTTGTTTATTTTTTATAATCTAACTTGTCAGCAATCTGATGTCTGATCAATGTGGTTAATGCAGGCATGATTTAGAAGTGAATGGTGTGTTATTGGCTAATGAACTTTGATCGTTAAAAGATTTAGAAATTCTACCTCTTTGATTGACTAGTATAATGGATAGGTCTAAGTGATTAATTAGAATGAAGAAATTATGGGTTTATCCTTGATTAAATTCTCAGAGTCTTTGTAATATTAGGCTGTCAGTGTGTCCTATTGCTTTTTATGACCATACTTTTTTGTATAAAAATTGAGGGTAAGAAGAAGATAATATGGTAAATGATAAAAAAGACCGTTAGAAAGAGAATAGGATGATTTGTTACTATGAGGTAAGTAATCTATTTATTCAGGACTCATAAAGTAAATGTTTTTTTGAATATTATATCAAATTTTGACTGTTCTTGAAGAAGCACTATTATGCTTTTACTGAGGTTTAAGAGGTCAAATCCTGTTGCACTTATATGGTTATCACTCTCTGGTGCTGAATTTTGTTATCAAGTATGTAACAAATACTAAACTTAACCTCAAAGTGGGGTGTAGTATGTGCCCTGATCTGTTTCCCATTTTTTTCTAGAATGTTTGGAATAATGGATTCTCAATGGAGCAAGTGACTTATGTTCTTATAATTATGCTCCATAACAAGAAAAAGGTTGGCTAAGTGTTGTACTTAAGGTAAACTTTGTTCACTACTATATATAGTCTGGCGATACATTGTCGTTGAACTCTCTGTGCTGATGGGATATTTTTACCTTACAATATCATTGAAGTGTGTACTATGAGAAGAAAGCTTTTGCCTTTCGTAAAATAAACAAATGGGCTGTTTTTTCTTAACAATTAAGGTTTCCTATCATGGCAAAAAAAATAATAATAACGTTTCCTATTACTACCAATTTTCATGAGGGAGAATTAAGAGGAAAAAAAAGGATCAAAAGTTCTGTTTGTTATCTTTCTAAGATGTGTGAGGAATATTTTTAACTTGGATGCATATGATGTCCCACTTTAATGGGATAAATTTTCAATAGAAGATATACGTAGGGCAAATTTTTGTTCCACATAGAAGATTTTTCTCATAATTGTCTTGGACAAGTTAAAGTTTTGGTTTACCCTCCTCTAAATTAATGAATATTTACCTATTATTATTAAACAGAATCTTTGTATTTGACTCCATTATTTATACCATAGGTTTAATAATTTTTTTTTAAAACTCCACTCACTCCACAGGTTTTAATGTTTTGTCTGTTCTATGATATGTTGCAATGGGGGTTGTTCGGTTTTTTATTTTGATTTTATTGTTGCCGTGATTTTACATGAGTTCGATAACCATGGCAAGAGCTAGAATTTATCAAACTGAAATACTGATAATTAGAACACGAGTTTGGAAAAGAAGATTTAACTAAATTAGTTGATGCTATCCGTGATAGTGGTTCTATGTTTGATAAAGACAAATTAAAACAAAAATAAGAAAGAAAGAAACTGAGGAATTAAAGTGGCAATTGAACTATTGAAACATGGAGGGACACTTGTTAATGGCCACTGACCTACTACTTCCTCCTTGATGTCGTGGTAAATATTGCCAATTCCTTAGAATCATTCTTCATGAACTAAGGAGAAAAAAAATGATGCAGATTGAGGATGATAAGGCAAAGGTTATGGTGTAATTAATGTTCTCTTATTTTGGAATCGCGTAAAATCTACCAGCAATAATGAATATTTCCAGTTACTCTGAGTTCACAATAATATTTATGCATTCCAACTATCAAATGCATTTTATCTCCATTCAATTTTTACCAAAATTGTAAATAATGAAATTGGCTTTCACATTTTCTAAGATTTTTGCTCTTTCCATTTAATATTGGCTGATTGTATGTGTATTTATTTTTCTTTTCTTTTTTCCCCCCTTAAAGTATCTTTTCAAAATTTGATGTTACTCTTTTTATTTTTAGAAACAAAAAGCAATTAAATGATTTTGATATTGTTATACAAAATTTTATTATTTTTAGTTTTACTTTTTGCAGAAGTTTTGAATTTTAAGACCTCTATCATTATAAATCAAAATTTGAATCGAATAACAAGTATGTGTATATATTTTCTATACTTATGATAATCGAGTGTTGGTTACTTTCAAGCTATGCCATTTTGTTCAAGAATAAGAATGATTTTAAAAATTACTAAAAAAATCCAGCAATACGTGAGTTTTATTTATATTTATTTCATGATGTCATTAAATTAATTTTACTTTTTTTTTACTTTTTGTAGCATTTTAGATTAAAGAGCTTATATTTACATTTATGCATAAACGCTTCAAGATTTAAATACCACATAATACCATTTTATAATAATTTAAAAGTTTCTTACTTAATGAGAATGATGAAAAGTGTTGGATTTTGCCTTCAATTAACGTATTAGATAATGGGTCAAATGATTAAATCTATTCTATATTATAGAAGGATGAGTAGACTGCGGCATGTAAGATTTTGGTTGGATTTTGGCAATGGAAATGAAATTTGAGAATTAATCTAATTACTAATTGGCTTTATTCTGAGAGGATTTTGACGTGTATATATACGTGAATATATTTTTCCTCTTAAATGCAATGTAATATGAATAATTAAATATTTAAAGTTCATTAGGATTACTAATAAATTCTATTTCCCAAATTATTTTTTTTTTATAGACAACCAGTGTATCACTTGCACTTATTTTGGAAATAAAATGTGTTGATTAAGAATTTCAAGGAATCCATTTGTTCATGGCATGAATTATTTTTAATATTGGCATAAAATTGAGACAATGACTCCATAATGAGTATGCCAATTCGATTATGAAAGGGTAGGTGTACATAATCAAGTATTTTAATGTATGAAGTGTTGCTTGACATTAAATCAATGTTTATAATAGTATGAGATGTTAATTTGATAATTGAATGAAGAAATAATCAGTGCTTAACTTATAGGCGATGCTAATGTAAGATAGATGAATTATAAACAAATATAATAAGATTAACTAAATTACAAAGAAAAGGGAAAGAAAGAGATATCATCATTTATGCAACTATAAATTTCAAGTGTCATTGATAATAACAAGCATATTGCAATAAAGTAATATCATTAAACAATGCGTATAAAGGATTATTAGAATAAAAATAAACATAAGGATTAAAAAAATTATATTTTGCCATGTGATTACAAAATTTCCATACTTTGAATAGTGTAAAGTAATGTTTACTAAGATTCCTAAAATGTTTTCTAAGATTGAGGGTAGAGGAAATAACATTAGGACCAATGTGGTGAACATGCTGCTATTAATGGTGATCAATATGATGATGTGATATGATATGTGTTTACTAATTTTGTGATTATGTCATATGAGATGTATTAACTAGTTCAATTGGATCTTACACTTTTATTTTCTTCCAATTATGTCAGAAAAAATGGACAAGAGTTGGATGAATTATGACATTGAAAGTGAAGAGTACGAAAGAGGTGTTGACTTTTTTGTTGCATACTTACGCTTAAAGTATGGTGTGCACGCAAGTTTAAGTTGTCCATGTAGGAAATGTTTAAATGACATTTCACAAACAGTGAATGTGATTAGAGCACACTTGCTTGTAGATGGGATAGATGTAAACTACCAGTGTTGGATATATCATGGTGAGGAGCCAACTATTGAGTTGCCTACTAGACATCGAGGTCGAATTCGTCACAGAGAATGTGACATGAGACCCATTATGGAGGAGAACAATGGGACAGGTGGTAATGATACCGATGGGCTCCACGAGATGCTTGAAGACTTAGGGGCATTTGTTGACAATCAGGATGAAAGCTCAACCCCTGATGATGGCTTCGACATTCCAGTTGACTATTTAGATGGGTTAAGAGCTGACTCACACCAAGAGCTTTATCCAGGGTGTAAGATTTCTAAATTCTCATTTATAGTGAAGCTTCTTCACTTAAAGGTATACAATAAGTGGAGCAACAAGTCTTTCGACATGTTGCTACAACTTTTACGTGATGTTATACCTAATGGAGAGTCTCTTCCGAAGTCTTACTATTACGCAAACAAATACTTGAGAGGGTTGGGCATGGGTTGCCATAATATTCATGCATGTAAATATGACTGTTGTCTATTTTGGGGTGATAACAAGAATCTTACACATTGTCCCACTTGTGGTACATCCAGATATAAAGTGTCCACTGGTTCTAAAATGCCTATTCCTCATAAGGTTTTGCGATACTTTCCTGTGAAACCAAGGTTACAACGCCTTTTCATGAATCCTAGAAATGCTCAAAAAATGCGTTGGCATAAAGAAGAACACAAGAGACAAGAAAACCTTATGGGTCATCCAGCAGATGGGTTGTCATGGGTAAAGTTTGATAATGAACATCCAGAATTTGCAAAGGATTGTCGTAATGTGAGATTAGGGCTTGCTAGTGATGGATTCAATCCTTTTGGTAATATGAGCCAATCATATAGCATGTGGCCCGTGTTGCTTCTCACATATAATTTACCTCCTTGGATGTGCATGAAGAGAGAATATATGATGACACTATTAATCCCAGGGCCTAAAGCACCTGGGAAAGAGATCGACATCTATATGCAACCTTTAATTGATGAGTTGAAGGATCTATGGAATAATGGGTTGTGGACTTATGATGCATACTCAAAGTCTTCATTCAAGATGCATGCCGCATTATTGTGGACCATTAATGACTTTCCAGCATATGGGAATTTGTCTGGATGGAGCACAAAGGGATACAGTGCTTGCCCTGTATGTGAAGATCAAACACCATCGATAAGGCTTAATAACAAGATTGGGTATGTTGGGCATAGAATGTGGTTACCAATTGATCATAGGTGGAGACGTAGCTACAAGTTTGATGGAATGCATGATACTCGTGAGGCTCCTGATCTATATTCTGGTGAAGATATTCTCCACCAGTTACAATCAGTAGTAGACATAGGAATGGGAAAGCATCCGGGGAAAGCTAGAAGAGTCCATAATGTTGGTCCATTCAATTGGACTAAAAAGTCGATATTCTTCCAGTTGCCATATTGGTCAAAGTTAATAATTAGACATAATTTGGATGTGATGCATATTGAGAAGAATATCTGTGAGAATGTTGTTAACACAGTGCTTAGGACTGAGGGAAAAACAAAAGATACTTATAAAGCTAGACTTGATCTAGAGGAACTTGGTATACGAAAGGAGCTACATTTAGTAAAACGGGCTGATGGCAAATACTTGATGCCATGTGCAAGCTATACATTAAGTACGAGTGAGAGAAGATTGTTTTGTCAATTCCTAAGGAATGTTAGATTACCTGATGGCTATGCGTCACACATAGGTAGGTGTGTGGACAACTCAAACTCAAAGCTTTCAGGTATGAAGAGTCATGATTGCCATGTTTTACTTCAGAGGCTATTACCTGTGGGCATTCGTGGCTTATTGCCAAGGGAGGTCACCCTCGCCATAGCTGAGCTTGGGAACTTTTTTGAGAGGTTGTGTCGACGCATTTTGAATGTTGAAGATATACGAAAGATGCAAAGTGACATTGTCACTATTTTGTGCAAGTTGGAGTTGATCTTTCCCCCTGCATTCTTTGATGTAATGGTACATCTAGCTATCCACTTACCTCAAGAGGCATTAATGGCTGGACCTGTTGCATATCGTTGGATGTATCCTATTGAAAGGTATAATGTACAGTCAAAAGTTACCACTTTTTAAGTTGTTATCCATGTTTTTCTCATGTACTATTAATCATTATTTGTAGGTACTTAGGCTCCTTAAAACAATTCGTTAGAAATAGAGCTTCTCCAGAAGGCTCCATTGCAGAAGCTTATGTTGTTCATGAGTGCTTGACTTGGTGTTCACTTCACTTAGAAGGCATTGAGACAACATTTAACCGTCCAGACAGGAATTTTGATTCCTTAGAGGATAGTGGCTTGGATGTCTTCACGAATAAAGTTGGTTTAATTTCACCACCCACATATGTGGTATTGTCAAGCGAGGAGGTTGATATTGCAAAATGGTACATTATTAACAATTGCCAAGAGATTCAACCTTACCTAGAGTAAGTTGAAAGTTACACAAAATAATATGTAAGCTAATGGTACAATGACATATAAAGTTACTAAGTAAAGACAAACATGTGTTACAGTGAGCATAAAGATGTTTTACGTGCACAATATGGGGATAACATAGATGGGCATCACAAAAAAGACTTTGGTGAATGGTTTATGAATAAGGTAAATACAAGAAAGAGCTTTGTATAGAATTACATTTTTTTTTTTTTGGTAAATAGAAGGGTTTTTAACTAGCTTGAATTGACATGGTATTTTGTTTAACATTTTTGCAGATGAGTGTATTGCATGATAGTCGTGACCCGATCATTAGTGCATTATATATGCATTATCAATAGGACCTGATTCATGTTTCAAAAGGTACAACAAATTGATATATAATGGTGTGCGCTTTCACACATCAGAGTTTGATAGTAGGAAGAAGACTCAAAATAGTGGAGTGCTGGTAGAAGTAGACCAAGGAGATGAGAAAGTAGAATTTTATGGGATGTTAACAGATATATATGAGTTTAGTTATGTTAGGAACAAAAGAGTATTCTTATTTAAATGTAAGTGGTGGGACACTAATGAGAGGCATCGCAATGTGCGGGTGGATGACAGCTTTAAATCTATTAAGGTTACTCGTACATGGTATGAAAATGATCCATATGTGTTGGCATCACAAGCTAAGCAAATATTTTACCTAGATGACATGAAATTTGGACTTGATTGGCGAGTGGTGCAACAATTCGAGCATCGCCACATCTATAACATTGACTCACTTGTAGGTGATGCAAATTTGTTCACAGATGTTGAAGCTTTATTAGTGGATGAGAGCTTAGAGGAACAATTAACAACAAATGAGAACAGAAGAAATGAGCATAATCCAGTAGTTGATTGTGATATCGAAGTATCATTGAGAACTGATGTATGTGGGGAGACCGTTGATGGAGAGGCTATAGAAGCAATGGTTGAAGCATCTCCATGTGAAGAGCGTGATGGTAGTATTGAATGTAATGAAGATGA
Organism: Combretum micranthum; assembly: GCA_024138025.1. Taxonomy (NCBI): domain Eukaryota; kingdom Viridiplantae; phylum Streptophyta; class Magnoliopsida; order Myrtales; family Combretaceae; genus Combretum; species Combretum micranthum. Next base: position 181,340 of record JAMXBD010001696.1, on the reverse strand, counting down.
GGATACAGATGAGGATGGGTTGGATGATGCACTCATGGACTATGATATTAGTGATGACAATAGTATGATTGTCCAATTTTTATTCATTTTATCCTTTTTTTTTTATTTAACTATAATGTCTATGATATTTTTGTTTACTGTCCATGCATGATGATTGAAAGGTAGAAACTTTCTTATGCTTTCTATTTATATGCACTTTATTTCAATCTATTTATGCATGTTGACATCTATTTATTGAACCTTTGTCCTATCCAATTGTAGGATTATAATGGCTAGGGGACGAAGGAGTGTACAAAGGCGGGGATGAAGGGCTAATCGAGACACCCGATTACCAATTAATGATGAATCGGATTCTCAGAATTTGGAGGAGGAACAACAATCACCACAAGGCAACAATTCATCTAATCCTTCTCATCGAACAAGTTAAGTTTCCATAATTTTTTTTTTTGTTTTTACTTAGAAGCATTGTAAATATATATAGTTGTTGTGCAAATAATGAAATCACATTTTTCTGGTTCATCTTCTAGCAAATGAACAAGGACAAAATCCTATCATCAACAGCTCCCTAGTAGATGCATCCTTACAAGGCAGCCATTCATCTGATCCTCCCTCTCGCTTAGGTAACTTTAATGTAAAATATTAATTTCCGGTTAATTTATTAGTATTGTAGGTGGGTTTATATTCTCCTTCGCTTACTCTTTGATATTTTTGTTTTCGTTGTTCTAACACATTAGCTTATTCTTTATCAATTAAAGTGATTGTGCTATTTTAATTTTGTAACTTTATCATTGTATGCCTTGCATGATACTAGTAAAATTAACTGTCATTGTGAAGTTGTAAGTGCTCTGGTGAAACATGTTTTTGGTTGGTACTATAGGAAATGGAGAAGGATAGAATCATGTCATCAATAACCAAGTAGATGCATCCTTGAATGGAAACCCTTCATCTAATCCTTCACCTATCTCAGGTAAATTTTATGTAAGTTTTAACTTCTAGTTAATTTGAACGTGTAATAGTTAGGTCTATGGTTTAAGTTTCATGACCTGCTAGCTTCATGAGAGTCTCATATATATGTAGGAACTGACAGCCCGATTCTCACAACACGTAAGAGAAGTGCATACCGAGGAAAAGCACTTGAAAAGGAAAACAATAGACGAAAGGGCAAGATGGTTATTGAGTTTACCTATTCTGGTGGACGTCCACTATCAGCAGACCAATCATCAAAGTTAGCCTCTGAAATGGGAAAGGCTTGTAGGGACTTACTTCCTCTTTGTATCGATGACTGGAGAAAATTCCCTCATGCAGAAAAACAACGGGCTTGGGAGAGAGTAAAGGTATATTTGAAGTGAATTTGCATTTTTTTTTTCATGTTTTGTTTCAAATTATTCAAGTTGGTTTCTGTTTTTGTTTTTTAATAGCCAAATAACCTTCAGTCAATATATAGATGATAAATTAAAAAGATCAATTCCACAATAAAGGAAAATTGAGAATTATAGTGCTAGTGCCACTTTTTTACTCCAAAAACAACAAAAGCCTCAATGAATCAATGACATTATCATTAATAACATAAAGTATAAACATAACATAATCCTTGATAATCGTAAAACCAATAAACTTTTACCTAAATGCTAAATACAAGTTTCTAAACTAAAAACAATCCCCAACTACAATATGGTCTTTCAAATTACATAACTCAAATAAAAAAAAAAAAAATGGAAGAATAATAATATTGACAAGGTATTCTTGAACTTGGCATTAATAGCATCATAAAGCCCTGCAACTGCAATAAATCTGCACAATAAAAAAAATATATAAGATTTAGTACTCAATAACAATATATATATATATATATATATATATTTGATAGTCCACATAATAATTTAAGGTTTGATTGTTGCCATTTGACAACATTGTAGAAAAATCATCAACTTAAGCTATATTAAAAGTGAATTACTAAACATACAGCACCTCATGAATGACAACATAAAATTAAACCAAAAAGATAACAATAACGGTTGTACATAGTCTTATTCAGCATGGCAAGATGCTCATTAGTAATTATGGTAGTAACAATGAATAAACATATAATTAACAATATAGGGATTTATAAATTTGTTCCTCAAGTAAATGAATAAATAAAACCTTACTATTATATGGAGTGTTGTGCAAATGATTAAGATCCTGTTATGATGTATATAAGGTACATTGTTGCAATGGCATATTCAATTTTCATGTATTGAAAAGGGTTACTATAAATGAAGGTGTTGAGTTAACTAAAGCTTTCAATTTAAAAGGTTAAAAGGGAAAATGTATACTTGTTTTCTTAAATTTCTAGAGCTATTTTATACCTGTTGCTATTGTTGCTACTTTTTTAATTGATGGATTTGATCCTTTTTATGTAAAAAAAAAAAAAACATTCTCTTCATCTATAGTGATATGTTTGATGTAGAATCGGTTGAATATTGATGACATCACAAAAGATTCTGAAAAGTTCCGAGCTGCTGATAAATGGATGGGCAATCTCCATAGAAACCATCGATGTAAAACTAAAAATAAGTGGAACAAGGTTGGTGATGTTGCTAGACCCAAAGGTTCAAGTGATGATGATTGGAAAAAGGTTACTGAAAATGGACTAGGGAGATTGAACAAGAGCGATCAATATCACAATCGAATGAACCGTCTGCAAAGGTGAATTCTAAATCATTTCTGCACTTATAAATTAGTTTATACTATCATATGTTTGCTGATTTTTTCATTTATAGAAGACAAGGTCAATGATTGGGAGAAATGCACGCAACAATGTCAAATATCTACATAGGGCTGGCTCTAGATCATTTGAGAGTAGGAGAAATGAGCAAGTGGGTATTTATTAATGTTTTTTCTATGCTTATATTATTGATTAATGCTTTAAACATTTTCCATACATATCTAAATGTGTAGATTAATCAAAATCGCCAACCATTTAATGCCATTGAGTTCTTTAAGCAAACTCGATATAGTGTTCCAAGGCCTGATGGTACAGGAGGTTGGGTATCTCAACAAGCTGCAGAGGATTATGTAAGTTTATTGGTGTGTAAAATTTTGGACTTATTTTAAAGTAATGTGTTATACATAATGTATGTCTTTATTGTTTGTAATTCAGGATAACATGGTGAAGATGTATGAAGAATCTCAATCTTCAGATAGTCCATTGACTTCGCAGGAGGTTGTTGATAGGTTTATGAATGCGGTTTCAAGGTCAGACTATCATCCTGGAAGAGGGTATGGACCACCACCAATTGGGAAATCAGCACGAGGACGAACTTCTATGGAAGAGTTGAGAGCTGCCTTAGAAGAAACAAAAGCAAAGCTTCACGAGGAAAGAACCCTACGCGAGGAACAATCTGAACAGGTAATTATTGTCACTTCTATGTTATTGATGGTTCACTAGATATTAGATAAAATATACACCTGCTATAACTGGTTGGAGTGTTGATTGTTGTTATTGATCTGGTTGTTGAGGATAATTCTTGTTGGCTGTTTTTTAACTATGATTTGGTTAGCTGTGTTTTTGGAAATTGTTGGCTGTTCTTAACTTCATCTAGTTGTACTCTTTCAAATGCATAAATAATTTGAGGATGGGATCATTATAGGTTGATAGTGTGGTATGTGGATAGCATGCATGTAGTAAGGTAGAAAAAGAAATAATAGTGTTTTCACTTAAGTGAAAAAAAATTATGTCCTTACAAATGTGTCTATGTGTTCTAGTTGTTGGATTTGATAATATGGTCACTAACATATTCAAATAACATTAACGAATTGTTTCATAAGGTTTCAACAGCAATTATTTAAGATTTTTTGCAAAGAAAAACTCACTTTGTCACGCAATATTGAAAATTCATTCTTCCTTTCCATGTGACAAGCTTCTTTTTGCACTTTTTTAGTTTTTCACAAAAATCTAAAATGAGTATTTACTTTGGAAGATATATTGGATTTGCAATTTGAGCTTATTCAATTGGAAGATATTATGCTAAATGTCTCAGTTTTGTTCTCTTGGGAAAGTATTTCCTTGGTTTATGTCTATCTAAATTGTAAGTGATATTCAATCTGTTGGAGCTAGTAGATTTTGAGAAACAATGGATGCATCATGGAGGCATTGCATATATTCTCAGCATGTTTTACCTTTGCTCTCTTTTCCTACATGAATAAAGTATAGAAATCTTTCTTATTTCACTTTATTTAGTCTCTTTTACGGGATTGGGAAAATGTTGGCTTTTAATATATGGGATACCTTACAAGAATTTGCAAAAGAATTTATTAAGAAGATTAGATTATGATATTTGTACAAAAAAAATGTTATGAATTGCATTTAAAGCTGAATGTAACTTTCATATGTATGTAAACTTCTTAAATGATAAATTTGATAGATGTTCTTATTCAAAACTAAATATAAGTTTAATTTGTCCTTTGCATATTGGTATGTATGTTTTGCAGCTAGCCAAAATTACTGAACTGGTACAACAACTTTGCTCCAGCTATCCTAGTAGTTCAAGTAAGTTATTTCATTAAGCTTTGACATTACTCACTCTCTTTCTTTCATTAATAGTTCAACAGTAAGTATATTTATGTGTGCTTTATTACTTAACATTTTGTTTTACAGAAAATCCAAGTGGACGGGATCGATCTCTAAGGCCATCTAATAATGAAGATAGTGATGGAAGTGAGGATGAAAGTGGAGAAAGTGAGGATGACAATTGAGATAGATAGGAATTTTTTGGAAATGCCTATGATGGAATATGATCATCTCTTTAGCATGTTTGAATTGATGCTTTTAACAACTTATGTGTAGGTTTGTTTTGAGGAGGTGGGTAGGGGTTTTCTAACCATTTTTTGAAATATACCTCCAATTGAATAGGATTATGTTTTTGTACATGTCTAAACTAACTCTCAAGAATCTTTTGTCTTGCTTGATGTTTGAAGTTATTATATGAGTATTTTGGTTCCACTTTGCACAAGTGTGCAAAGTGATTGATGTATGTTGGAAAAGTTTATTTTGTTTATCGTAATAGGATTATACACATTACACAGGTATATTTACAGGAAAATGTGTCTTTAAACACCATTTATGTATTTTGCTAAATAGGTTCAATGAGCTTCTACATAAATAGTTATGATACTCATCACAACTTGATGTTTGAACTTATTATATGAGTATTTTGGATCCACATTGCACAAGTGTGCAAAGTGATTGATGTATGTTGGAAAAAGTTTATGTTTGTTTATCGTAATAGGGTTATACACATTACACATGTATATTTACAGGAAAAGGTGTCTTTAAACACCACTTATGTATTTTGCTAAATAGGTGCAATGAGCTTCTACATAAATAGTTATTATACTCATCACAATTTGATGTTTGAACTTATTATATTACATGAGTATTTTGGTTCCACTTTGCACAAGTGTGCAAATTGATTGATGTATGTTGAAAAAGTTTATGTTTGTTTATCGTAATAGTGTTATACACATTACACAGGTATATTTATAGGAAAATGTGTCTTTAAACACCACTTATGTATTTTGCTAAATAGGTTCAATGAGTTTCTATATAAATATTACACTCATCTCAAGTGTAATCTACAATCACCCATGAAAAAAGCAAGAACAATATTAGCGAAGTTTAAAATAATAGGTATGTATAATGTCCATTTGTATATTAGCCACACAAATAATATGGCTTATCATATAACATATGACTATGTTTCAATGTCACGTTTTATAATGCAATTTCTGTGCTAAATTATATTGGCCACGTCTTCTTATTTAACGTCGCAAAATCCACATAACAAGAATTCCATGCATAAAAAGGCAATGAAAAAAGTTTGTATATTAGCCACACAAAAAATGTGGCCTATTAGGTCACATATGGCCACGTTTCAATGCTACGTTTTATAGTGCAATTTATACGTTAAATTACTTTGGCGACGTTTTCTTACTTAATGTCACCAAATCCATTTCATAACAATCCTAAATAAAAAAAAGTGGGAACAAATTTTGCGTATTGGCCACACAACAAAAGTCGCCTATCATATAACTTATGGCCACGTTAAAAAATTAAACATGGCGAAGATAATTTAGCGCGAAAATTACCTTGGCGACGTTTTTTTACTTAATGTCACCAAATCCATTTCATAACAATCCCAACTAAAAAAGGCGGGAACAAAATTTGCATATTGGCCACACAACAAAAGTCGCCTATCATATAACTTATGGCCACGTTTTTATGTTGCCTTTCATTGTTTAATTTTCGCGCTAAATTACTTCGCCATGTTTAATTTTTTAACGTGGCCAAATCAATTTGCAACACAGCTTGCGACGTTTATTAGCCACATTTATTAAACGTTGCAAAATTGATTTTGCCACGTTTTTTTCCAATTTGCAACGGTAATTTAACGTGGCTAAACTCAAAATTCTTGTAGTGCTATGCCCATCAGCATAAGGCCCACGACTAAAAACCAAGCCCATGAATCAAGCCAGAAAGCCCATGAGTAAAGCCCATGAGATCATGTTCTTACCATGCACCATCACACATGAAATAGAAACCTAAATTCTAGAGAACTCCAACGTGTGAAAAGACTAAAATGACCTTAGCCAACTCTAGAAGAATTTTACACAGTGAAAGGACTAAAATGCCCTAAACTATTTAGATTAAAGGAACAAATTGCCCTTGACCCTAATGGAAATTACAAGACCTAAAATACTATAAAAATGAACCTTAGAAAACCCTACCCCATTTTAGAAGCCTTCGATCCCTAAATCCTCTCAAGAAAACTTCTCTAAAACACACTAAAAATTCTACAAAATTTTACAATAATCCCTTTTCAAGATACATCTTCAGTAGGCAAGAAAATCCATCCTCTTTCCACCATCTAATTACTCAATTTCTTCCCAAAAATATAATTTCTAATTCAATAAATTTATAGTGTTTTTGAAGGCTAAAACAAAGGTTAGAGCTAAGAAAATTAGCTTAAAGAAGCTTCATCTAGGTTGTTTTGCTAAAAGAAGTAAGTAATGTAATACATGTTTATGATATGTTAATGACATTAAAATTCATGTAAAATACTAAAACTAAACTTAGATATAAGTGATGATCAAACTAGGTGTATGTATGCATGAAAACCAAAATGACCATCTATGTATATATATGTTATGATAATAATTGATTTAGATAAATTATTATATATGTATATATGTGTGTGTATTGAAATATGTATATATATATATATATGATTATGTTAGATTGGTATATTTTATTGAAGTGAAATTATCAAACAAAAATTTTAAATTATATACTTGTATGTATGTTTTGATATAAGCTGGAAGTTTGATAAACTTGTGTTATTGATGATGATGATTTGATCTATGATTTGTAATTTAATATGTACAATATGAATCGAAGTATGGACTAGATGAAATATCATAGAATAAACATGTTTTAGATGACAAAAATAGGTTGGAAGTTGAATTTAACAAAGAAAATAGAAAAATCACAAAATATTGTCATATTAGTCCTAGTGTCATCACGGTAGCATGAATGTTGTGGCGAGACCAGAGGCCAACAACCATCGTTGGTGGCAAGCCCTTGTTAAAACAGTAGACCCACGTGTTTATTTCAGAAATCGATGGTGAACCAGTTGTCTTAATAGTTAAATTGGCTTGAACCGATTGTCTCATTATTAGTGCCATGTTTCTAAACATAATGAGTTTAATTTAAAATAAAACCATAATTAACTAATTATTTTAGGCCAAATAAACTTATAAACATGTAAATATATGTGTTATAAAGTTTACATAAAATTTGAGCTTAAGAACTCGTGTTTAAGGTAGTGAACCATTGAACAAAGTAAAGGTGCACTTTGATTTTCTATAGAAATGAAAATATTAGAATTTGAGGTAAATAGGTTCTAATCAAATAAACATGAAATAAATGTATATCATTAGCAAATAAAATTCATGGTTCGATTTAACATGTATACATGTCATCAATTTATAGATTTAATGATTTAACCATTTTGGTGACTAACAAATTATTCATTATCTAAATTATATATATATATATATGTATGATAAATTACGTCAGAATGTATCAATATTTGGGAGTGAGGTATTAACGTTTTAGGGGTTAAAAAGAGGTATCAACTTTTAATATCTTTTTTTAACTATTTGAAATGTTCATACCTCAAATGAATTTGTCTCCAAATATCAATTACTTTTTAAATAACTTAAAACGTTGATACCTTAAATGAACTTAGTCCCAAATGTTGATATATTTTAATGTAATTTGCCATATATATATATATATAATTATATATATATCTATATAACGTAAAAACATCAACCATACATTTTGGTATAAATCCATATACGCAACTACAAGAATATTCTCATCCATGTTCTATACAACTATTCCACCGTTTATCTTTCTTCTCAATCATTATTAATTTTAGACCGTTGATTATGGTATCGCATAACGTAATCCAAGCCAATACATTTTCCATGGTATCGTTCCAACCAATTCCATCTGTTCACAATTACGTGTATACTTATACAAAACAACCATCTTGCTTTTTTTTTTTCCCGAAAAGAACAATCATTGCATTGCTCATGATGGATAAATATACTTATAAACCAAAAGTCATGCCTATTCATTATCATACAATAATGTAATTGTCATTTGCTTTTCTAGATATGTTTGTCCAAATTATTTACAGTAAGTATGGGCAATTATCATACACGCGAAGAACCAATAAATCTAAGACATCATCTTTGTTTCACTTTAATAAACATGACTTGCACTGGAAGGGAAGTTGGTAAAGGATGCGAAAATAAGGAGGCGAGATTCGCCTCTTAAAGAATCAAAGGTGAATTTTCCTTTAAATGCAATATGAGGCGAATTTCACCTCATCCAGTCAGCAGATGAGGTGAAATTTGCCTCATATTTTTCCTATATATACCCTTGCAATCTCTCTCTATCACTACATCCATCCATTTTCACGCATCCTCCTTATGATCGATCTCATAAGTCACCAAGCAGCTCTACACAGCAGAGAGGCCAACAGTTTTCGGGGTTCACCCCATGGCGAGGGGGCCAGGTTTTACGCAGTTCGCATCACAGCCACCTGCTTTTGGATCGTACGCATTCCTTGAGGCCCCTTCATCTTCACATCCTTCTGCCTCTCAATAGCCTCTACATACTCCGACTCAACCTTCTACTGTTTAGTCGACACGGCTTCAACTTCCCTATCTATAACATCTCAGAGGACATCAGTGAGAGGATCTGGGCATGCTCACCTTCGCCTGCAGCAGCGGTAGTAGGTGCTGTGTTCCATTTTTTTCATCATTTTCATTGTTCAGGCCATGTTGTTTATTTTTTTTTACTGAACTTCTCTGTCACTTTATACGTCATGTGGATCATTATGATTACCGTCATGTTTTGTCGCTTGTACGGTCATTTTCTATGATGATTACCACGTACGTTATTTCTATTTTCTTTTTTCTTTCTCGCATTTTAGATCATCGGGCAAAGGAACTTAGTGGATTACCCCAAGACTAGTGGAACCACTTGACACTTTGTTTATTATGACAAACTACCTCATCATTGGCATACATGTCGAGAATCAACGAACATTAAATTGGCATCTACGACTAAGAAGTAATACATATTTTGAAATAGCTATGAATTTCTTAATTTGTATACTAATGTGTTATTGAAATGAGATATATATATATATATATGTACATGTGTGTTTGGATAATATAATTAGTATATGTGTTAGATATGTGTTATTTTGTATGCGAGTAGTATAACGAAATTAGTATTATTGTTATATGTATTAATGTGTGTATAATGTAATGAATAAGTGTGTCTTTTGTAAATTAATATGTATGTGTTATGTTTAGAATTTGATAAAATTACTTGTAAATTGTTTAAAGAAAATGACAGAATTTTTACAAAACTAAAGTCCACTTTTCAAGCTTAAATCAAACTTAAATGCATTTAAAATTAACCCAAATTAACCTTCGGTCAAATATACCCCTAAAGTCAAAATTTGGATGAGTATTGACTTTATTTTGGACAAGTTTTGGACCCTTTTTGGGCAGCCCTAATCCTCCATACGAATTTTTCTTTTCTTTTCTTTTTTCTTTTTCTTCCTTTCCATCTCAAAATCTTAAACCCTAAGCCAAAATCAATTACAAGCTTTTGGGATTCAAACAACACTCCAAGCCAAGACTTAATCATGTAAGTTCAATGCAAGCTTTCTCTTTTATTTTATGTTCTATCTTGTACTTGTTTGTAAAGCTTAGATAAAAATGAAGTTTATGTACTAATTGGTATGAGATTGATTTGGTGCATTGATAGTAGTTTAAATAAGAATACATGGCTAGAGGAGTTGTAGTGTATATCTTATATTAATGTTGATATGTGAGGATGAGTATTGGGAAGATTGAAGGATTTAGTAGGAAGTGTGGATTTGAAGTGATTGGTGTTTTGATGATTAGAAGTAGAATTTATGTTGTTAGGATAGTGTTTAGAACATATAACAAGCTTTGGAAAGTTTAGATTAAGTTTGGAGAAATTTTGAAGTGAATAAATTTTGTAATAAAACAGGGAAAACAAAAATTTTTCGTATAGGCTTAAATTTGGTTGTATGCCGGCATCTGGCACTTCAACGCGTGCGTAGAGGCGATGTTGGAAGTGAACAGAATCAATTTTCTTAAAGCCGCTTGAACGCTGCCGGCTTTCACTGGAAAGTCTGCCAGTGTTTATCTTTTAAAATGTACGCCGGCTATTAGGGTTCCAATGCCGCCGACTTAGGGGCGGTGTGGAATGGGAACAGTTTCATAATTTTTAACGCCAGGCATAAAGCCGGGTAAGATCCAAGGCCGCCAGCATACATGGATATGCTGCTGGTGTTAGGGGGTATTCACGGGCGTGGACCAGCCCCGTGTACCTCTCGAAAATTTTTAGAAATTTGGAGTTGCATTCTACACCGCTCAAAGCTGCCGGCGTAGGGTGAAGGCTGCCACATCCTTGAACGCTGCCAGTGTTAGCAGTGTGAACTACAATGTATTGTACAACGGTTCAAAGCCGCCGGCTTTGAAGGCCGACGTATCCCCTGCACTTTTCATTTTTAAAAACTTTCTTCCAAATTTACCGAAGCTTGGAATATGATCAATTAAATATTTGTTAGGTTTCTATGATATAATAGGATGTTTAAATGCTTATTATGACCTTGTATTAATTTATTTGAATTTCTTTGATTAATTGTATTTTCAACTAGTTAATTAGTGCTTAACTAAGTGTGAAATTTAATATTGTCTTAAACAGTGATAAATCCTCGCTCGGCCAACCCCATTAGTTCTCGAGCTATCTTAGGTACGTAGTAACTTGCTTGTTTCTTTGTTAGGGTAGGCATCACAACCAAATTACTTTAAATTAAGAAAATCTTAATAATTGATGAGTGTTGATTTTTTTTTCCTTGTTTGCCGTTGAATCTGGTTCGAGGAGCGGCACCCTGCTCAGATTAGGGGAAGAGTACTTTCTTGTTAGTGGATAGAATTATTTAAGATATATGAGTATCCAAGCTACTCATATCAACCCCCTGAGCGTCGTGATATTGCTCAGGATCCCCTAGTATTACGGGCTTACCGGAAGGTGGGGCTGCCTAGTCTGTATGAACAGTAGGGACCACTCAGAGAGGCGGACGTAATACTAGATTCCTGTTGTTCGGAGTTTGAATACTCCTATGTTGTTTTACTAACTAAAGATTTAACAATAAATAATTGATTGTTGCATAATACATTTAGTTTAAGAATGTGGGACACACTTTGCACTTTACATTTGTATCCGTTACTTGTGTACTGGGCCTTTGGCTCATTTTTTATCTATTTCAGGTGATGACTCTGATGAGTTCTATGCGAGTATGGGGTATGGAACCGACTTTGAAGATTTTCTTGATGATTTAGAGGATTAGAGTTAACCATGGACTCATGGAACCCTATAACTGTAATAGACTAGATGTGATTTTTTGTTGATAATATAACTAAAGTTTTAGTTTGGTTGTGTTTTGAAAATTTTGTTAAGGCTTGTAAGAAGCCTTTGGATGTAATATATATATATATATATATGTACTTAGCTATGTAGGAATTAAGTTGTTTCCTTTGCAAAATATGTAGTAATGAAGTAGTGTAATTTTGTTTAAGGTTTAGAAAATTATGATTTCTATTATATTATCTATATGGAATTAAATAAACAATTTATCAAATAATTCTTTCAGACAACCTAAAAATATAATCTTATAGGTTATATGGGTTGGGGAGCTGTTATCGCCTATTTCTAATATAGGGGTGATAGCAGGTCCTTACATATTTACATGCTCTTGTTTCGTTTCTTCACACTAAATAAATCCATAGCATACAACACACAATAATTTATATAATGTTTACCATGCATGTTAGTTCACACTAAGTTTTATTACACCGCAAATATAAAGTTCATTAATTTCGAGAATCAACAAAGAATAAATCACCATCTACGACTAGGAAGCAAAAAATATGCCCATGCTCGCTGTTTTGTTTTTCATGCTAAATAAATCAACAGTAGACAACACACTACAATTTATATAAAGTTTACCATGCATGTTAGTTCGCATTGAGTTTTAATATACCGTAACTATAACATTTATTAATTTCAAAATAATATTACGATTAATGTAATTTGATTATAGAAGCATTTGACGCACCCACGATACATTTCTATATGCAATAATCGAACATATATAAAAATAAATTCATAAGTATAAATCAATTACTTCGTTTGTTAACAATGGAATATATTAGCAAAATTTGATAGAAAAATATGCATGAATTACTAAATAGGCCAATGGTAATATCAACAGCCATTACTTTGAAAAGTTCTATATAGATTTCGAATTTAATAGAAAATATTTTATATAGATGATGATTTTGTCTATTTGTTTATATAAATATAAATTATAATTTAATCTTTTGAGAGTGAAGAAAAAAAGGGAGTGGTTATTTTTGTAAAAAAATTTGTGATTTTTTTAAATTTTATGGGAGAGTAGTTTCAATTTGACAAATGAAATAAAGTTAAATCCAAAAGCCTAAAGACACAAAAGTAGGTGATTTTTCTTTAATAATATAGATTATTTACAGAAATCGTGTAAAATTTAAGATGGCATGTTTAATTGAAAAGAAAAAACAACATCTATCAATATATAATTTACACATTTTATATCAATGATATTATTTTATTAATAATAACATGTTTTATTTCTAAGATTTTTACAAAACGTGCAAAATATATGTCTATGTGTTTAATTTCACACAAAACTAAAAACTACTATTAATAAACTATTTACATCCCACATGTTAATTATTTTATGAAATTATAAATAACGGATTTAAATTGTAAGATTCTGGTTAAATGTACAAATTTTGATGTTAAGATGTTGAAATTCAAAAAAAATTATCAATATATATTTCACACATCATTTTTCATATAATTTTCCATAAGTAAGATTTATATATGATTTGAAAAATTTTCCTCAGCAAACTAAATAATTATCATATACTTTTATCAATATGTAAATTACATATTAAATATCAAGTAATCTATAAGATTATAAACCACAGATTTTAATAATAAATATTTGTGTTCGTACATACAATTTCATAACAAATACGATAAATATATAATTATCACATTACATATGAAATAATTTATGGTATTATAATCATATATTTTAATAATAAATTTTTATAAAATGTGCAAAATGTACTTTTATGTGTTAATATTATTAAAAGATCTTGTGAAAATACAAAATGCCAAACGAAACTATATATTAATACAAAAATTATCATGTTACGATTATTTTATTTTTTAAAATCCTCCATAAACGTAAATAATTCATTTAATGAATTTTTATTAAGATTTTTAATTATAACGTTTCAATCTTATCTACTACTAAATCAATTGATTAATAAATATTTTTATATTATATATATTATTTCAAATTTAATAATTAATCTATATAAATATTTTTAAAATTAATTTTTATTAAATAAAAGCATATTAAAGAAATGAATAATGAATGGGGGTAAAAAAGAGTGGGATGCGTGCGAGGAAAAACGTGGGTGTGGGAAAATTAAATTTTCATGATGAGGCGAAGTTGGCCTCATTTACTGATGTCAGCAAAATTGGTCATCATCCAACTCATGAGGCCAACTTCCCCTTAGATTCCCAATATGAGCCAACTTCACCTCATCATCCTAGTCACCACTTCTATATATAGCTCCTTCTCCTTCTTTTCTCTTCTCTTCTCCGATTGCTATCTTTATTTATCATTTCTTTCAAAATTTTCTTTCATTCTCTGAGTTGTTTCCCACCTCCTTCGATAATGCATTTTGTATTGATTTTGTTTAAATTTTATATTTGGTTTTTATCTATAATTATTTATTTGTGCAGGCTTTTATCATTTATTATTACAAGTTCAACAACATCAAAATCAAATACAATATAAGGTATAATTTTTTCTTTTCAATTTATAATTTTTTGTATTTATTGATAAAATTTATTTCATGTTTTAGGTATATTATGATTTCTAATTTATAATATTTACACCAATATAAACATTTTATAATATCATAATATTTTTACTATTTGTAATATTTAGAGTAAAAACGTAAGATTAATTATGATTATCAACCTAATATTTTAAATGAAATATTAATATTAATAAATTTGTAATATTAATCATAAAATAACCGAATTAATAAAAAATATTTGAATACGTTCCGTAAATAAATGAGAATTAAAAAAAAAAACATATTCAAATATGAGACGAAATTCACCTTATATTTGAAACATGAGGCGAGTTTCACCTTATCACATAGTTGAGTGACATGTCAGCTAGTGAAGCGAACTTGCTTTTGTTGAGGCGAATTTCACCTCATGAGAAAAATAATGTGGCGACTTTCGCCTTCTTTTCCCTAACACGACGACCTTCTAGATGCAAATTTTGAGGCGAATTTTTCACCTCAGTAACTCTACTGAGTAGAAATTCCGACCTACTTAAGTAAAAAAAATCACCTCTCAAACCCACCTTTTTGCTAGTGTTGGAGATATATACAGTTGTTCATTTTATTAAATGAATAAGGCTATCACAAAATTCTTATTAGTAAGGAATGAAATAGAGATGTAACAAGATTTTCCTATATTAATTTTTTATTTAAATTGAAGTATTTTGGAAAAAAAAAAAAAGAAGAAGATAATTTCAGTATTTAATTGTCATTTGTAAGTTTGAGTATAGAAACACTATTTAATATTTTTTGTAATAAGAATTGTCGCTTGCTCAAATTCGATAGAGGTTGGATTTATGGAATCTAGGTTAAGATCAAGGTTGGTTGTATGGCCTACAAAACAAGAAACAAGTTAATGGCACCAGGCATGGACCCAGTATGGTTACTTCGATGCTTAAGTCAGAACTTGTCATGATAAACCCAAAATTTGGATAAAGGAAAATTTATGTGTAACATTACCTATTCAAGGATGTACATTAGTATTTAAAGGCAACTGACCTAGCGATTATAGCTATAGCGGGCAAGTGAACGTTAGGTGGTAGTAGTGGAGATCGCAGGAAGAGATCAAGTCTTTAATATGCATAGGCCAATGCCAACCAAGCTACTTGTGCTAAGCAATTAGTGGGTTGGAGGTGACTGAGCGACGCATCACGGCAGGTCTTGGGGCTGGGTCATCTATTTGCAAGATTTTTTATTGGAGTTTAGGTTTATCAAGTTGACACGACTCATTGGTTATAATGAACTTGACTTGTGTGAGCTCATAATCTAGAATGGACTATCAATTGGGATTTTTATATAATTGTTAATACCGTCAAGTGAATATCGTAATAGAAATTCATTAGGTATAAAATGTAATGAAATTGTAATTACAACAAAGTGAACGAGCAGCTAGTAAATCAGTAGTTAATGGTTGACAATAGGATAAATTACACTAGAAGGTTCCAACATTTGAATGTAAGCTCAAAAAAGGTCTCAATTTTTAAAAATTGTTTTCTGAGTTTTAATTAAATATTTCTCATGTTGATACATGCAATGAAGACCTTAGAAGAAGGGTTTCCTAAGTTTTAATTAAATATTTCTTCTATTGAGATATGTCAATGGAAACCTCAATTGGCTCACTTCTCCAAGCGTTGGGATCTCAGAATCAATAAAAAAACGTTAGGACCATAATTGATCCACTTCATTCAAACGTTATGATCTCTTTTAAATTAGTCGAAATGTTGGGATTTTGAATAAACTTATCCCCAAACATCGAGACTTTTTAGTATAATTTATTGTTAATAATAGCATATGAAACTCGCCAATTGCTGCGAGTGTCGCAAATGGTCCATGTAACCATAATACCATTGACGATTAATGGAGATTTAAAATTTTCCGTCAAGATAACACCAAAGGGAGTTCGGCAAATTGGTCGCATCGTCCGACAACTTTTAAAAGTGCGCTGATTGGGGACGTTTCATCCATTATTTCATCCTGAAAATGGCAAATTTAAAAATTAAAATGAAAAAACTTCATAATTACATGTCATGCCATCAAATGTAACCTTCATCATGACTTTTACAGGGAATAAATAAAGGGCCAATGATGAAAATGATATATAAACTTTTATAAAAAGAATAATTAGATACTTGAAGTTTATTTTTGAATAATTTGATATCTGAATAAAATTTTCATTGACATTTTTCATACTTGAAGTTTGGTTTTGATAATTTTGGTATCTAAATAAATTTTTTGTTAACCTCTTTCATACCTGAAACATGTGAAATGAGGTATAAAAAAAATCCACCAAAAGTTTGTTCATATACCGAAATTGTCAAAACTAAACTTCAGATATAAAAAAGTCAACGAAAACTTTATTCAGGTACCTAATTGTTCTTTCTATGAAAATTTAAGTACCATTTTTATCATTATATCATAAATAGATAGTTTCCATTAATATCAGTCTAGGCACATAGACAAAGAATTACCATTGAAATTGATTGTTATTAAATTTAACTATGACTGAAATAAAGGGAAGTTAAACTCTGATTATTTTCATACCTGGAAATTTCATTAAACAGACATTGAAAATTTAGCAATTCATAATAAATGGAAAATCATGAGTTGTTAAACCATGTTATGATACCACATATAAGATAATTTCATAACTTATATTATTTAATTATATTATCATGTCAATTTTAGGATTTTGAACTTTATGATTTTTGTAATTAATAAATGGATAAAATACATACCTTTATCCATGATCACCATCCTAAATTCCAAGAATAAAGATACTCAATTTTCTCCAAAGACATCTTATCAATCTAATTTGACCTTATTTCACATTCCTTTCCTTTAATTGTAATAATGGATTTTTATAGTTAAAAACAATGGTGAAAAATTTTAAAAACTTAATATGGACTCTTGTACACACACACATATATTTATATATAAGGCTAGAATAGGAATGCAATCAAGTAGGTTATTATAGAGATTCTAATCCGTTCAATCTGTTAAAAAGCCTTTAGGATTAAATTCTATAAGATTTTAGGGTCTGATTTGAATATATAGTAAAAACCCTATGGGGTTATAGGGTCAGGTCTGAATCATATAACAAACCTTATGGATATCAGCAACCTAATATAATAATTTAAAATAAATAAATAAATAAAAACATTACTAAAGGGGTAAGGAGAGGAAAGAAGACATGAATGAATTACCATTCTTTTTACCTCCTAAGGATGTCTTTATATATATTTATATTATATATATATTAAACTAGTTACGGATTTTAGAATTTTCCATTAAAGTTTGTTCAATTCATGCTTGCTATAGAGATTAATAGTATTTGTTGTCTATCATATTTTCAGTCCTAGTGAGAGATTCAATTTAACTATGTTTTTAAGATATTATACGGTGATAAAAGTAATATATTTATATATTTAAATGTTGTATAATGAATGTAGTTTGCAACATTTTCTATCAATTTCACATGCATCTTTTCATTTTTGAATGTATAGAAAACTTATGTTCGAAGTACTCGTTTTTTTAAATTTATTATTAAAATTTGAAAATAGGTTGAAAAAGGAAATAAGGTTATAAGGTTGAGTTCTGGTTTATAAATCAAACCCTGTAGGGCGGGTTTGAATATAGTACGAAAACCCTGCAATGTTATAGGGTTGGGTTTCGTAAACCCTATAGGATAATGAATTGGCCTTTAGGTTTATATGATTCGTCCAAAACCCAACCTGATTACATCCCTAGGCAGAAGTAAACCATACCTCTTCACGAAACAATAAGAGATGTATTCCATTAGGACATCCAATGTGAAGACTCACTACTCTTTATATAAAATATCGTATAGTTGACCACAATTTCTTAAATTAATTATAAAAGAATTTAGTGTAAAAAAATTTAATCACTAAGATTACGATTAGAATAGATCCAAACTGTTGATAGGTATGACAAGACTAGTTTCATTATAATCGCCATAGCACCATGAATTTTTCCTAAGTTATAGCCTCACATCTCTTGTATTTCTTTTGGTGCCACTAGTGATCCATGCTTAACATTATAAATACCATATTGAATCCAGCTTCTCTCTTCATTACAAACATAATCATCATAAAATTTTATTTCAACTATAATTCGATCTATAAAATTCTCATTTGTTTTCCATGGCCTGTTCAAGCAAAATTTCTTTGGTTTTTGTTGTCATTGGCATTATTATTGTTGTTTCTCACGTTCCATCTCTTGGAGCAAGAAGAAATAGTAATATAAAAAAGGAAGATTTTGGAGTTTTTTAAGGAAAATTCTAGTCCATGCATGCCCATGCTGACCAAAAACCCAGAAAAACGTCATTTTATTTTCGGAAACGATGAATCTGGTCCTGCAAGTCCAAGTGCAAGTGCAAGGTTTGATAAAATATTTCCAAATTCACCTCCAAGTCCTGCGATCGGAAACTAGAATTACAGCTTTCAATAAGTAGAAATCCCTGTTACCTGGATTTCTACTCATAAGTGGGAAAATTTTCAGCTAAAAGGACTGATTATTATAAATAAAGCATATAAGTTATCTATTGTTACATAAAATGTGTGTTTAGTGTATATTTGTGATAGGATTTTCATATTTCGTATTCGTGTGTACCCATTTGTGTTATATATACTAGTGGGTTTCGTCTTTAATGAAAATTGATCTACCTATCTATATTATAAGAAACCATGAAGACATATATATCCAACGTCTTATTTCATATGAATTCTAGTGATAAATGTTGTAATTAATATATATATATATATATATATGACTATCATGAATGTTTTTATAATAAAATTCATGCACATTTTTATCTATATGTCTAGTAATCCCCATATTCTAAGCCCTAACAGCATGTTTGGTTCATTGGAATGAAATTGGTATTTCACATTGATACTACAAAATATATAATTCTTCGTTTGTTTGTAAAATAATTTATTAAAAGAATGTATATTTCATATATGTGAAATAAAAAAAGGAATTCACATTCATTTCTTTATTGGAGGAATAACTATTTCTAACTAAAAAATATATTTGTTAAAAAATACCTTTAATGATAAAATAAGAAAATTACAATTCTTTTCCAACTTTATTTCTTTTCCAGCCTCATTTTATTCCAATAAATGAAACATGGCATGAATGACGTATAGACCATATGCTCATGCACATGTGTGTGTGGATTTGTCATTTGCCAATTCATTTTACCTGTCGTTGATCTCTTAAAAGAATAGGATATGGACTATGAGTATTGTCAATTGTTTCACCTTCATGCTTGAAATGTCAACTTCTATCTCTTTTCTCTTCATGAGATTCACCCACGATACTGTCTTGAAGTTAGTGCATCCCATTCACCATAATTACGTCCTCTTGGACAAAAGGGAACGGGGAAGCAAATTAGATGATGATGATGATAATCCTAGAGCTCTTAATACGAAACAAGCCTTACATTCACATTTCCTTGAGAGGCCATTTTGGGACCTTACATTTTGGATTTTGATGATACCCTCAATATTATATTATCACAATTTCTATTAATTTATATTATTTAAATGCTGCCACGTGTCCTTGATTATTGAAATTATAAAGAAAAGATAAACATCATATTGACGTTACACTAAAATTTGAAAATTCAATGAATCATAAAAATTTAGGGGATCCATTTTTAATAACATCTTACTTAGATTTGTTTCAAGTGAAATATCGCTAACAAGAGGTTTGTATGGTGTATGGATTAGATTAGTGGTATATATGTATAAGTAAAATTATATGTATGAGTAACTATTCAAATCTTACTATTTATTAAAATTGCATTAATACTTATTGAATAGCATGCATTGATACTTGAGCTTACGGCGAAAACTTTGTTGGCCCTTCACTAAAGAGATTTACTATTTGTAAAGCTACTATTACGATATAACCTATTAACTATTACATTGTTATATGAGACAACCATTACCCCCACCCACCCCACCACCACCACCACACACCACACACACAAAAAAAAAAAAAAAAAAAAGAATATTACTAAATAAAGATTCATAAAACTAGGTTCTTGTGATTGTGAAAATTCCTAAAATCCTAGCATCGGAAATGCAGTTCTTATTTTAACTGCTTGTCGCAAAGGATCCTCGTGGGTGGGCCTTAATTTTAAGAGCCCAATTGAGAGAAAATGCCATCTACAAATAATATTACTTCACTTAGAATTTTGATTTATGATGATACCTCATAAAAAAATTATAAAAAATAATCAAATGGTTTTACGTCAGCACTCACAGTTAAAAAAAAAAAAAAAAAAACTGGCGCATTTAACTTAATTAAAAAAAAAAAAAGAATTGAATGCGCCTTGACATTTTTAAAAAATAAAATAAAATAAAAGGATTTTGGTTGTATTCAATCAATATGTCTAATCCTATTTAAATAATAAATAAATAAACCAACTTGAACGTGGGGAATCTGTTTTATTAGGAATACTGAATGCATTCGGTGAATGTGTTTTTATCAAATAAATATAGAATATATTTTGGAAATTTCGTATTTCCAGATTAATTTTCAAAAGTACGGCATTCCATAGAAATCCCCGTGTTGTAAAGTCAGTCTATATCCCTATGCACATGACTTGTTAAGTCCAAACTATATTGTAGATACATTCTTTTTTCCTATGTATTTTTGAAATTGTTGTTTCCATACATCTTACTTTTGTTAAAATGTGGCTCAAATCTGATGGGACATTATTTTTTTTTTAATTTGATCCTAATTAATTAAGTTTTCTATTTACTAGTTAAGACAAATATTAGTCGTTGAAAATAGACATTTGACGGACATATCATATCAAAACAAAGATATACATAAATTCATCATCCCTCTACCTATAAGGGTTACAAAATACATTAACACTTTACATCATTACACCATCCCATCAAAATTCTTCATAAGGAAAGATAAGGTCAAGAGGGAGGAAACGAATATATTAAATAGATTATTCAATCTTCCTCATTTCATGGCTTCTTCTGCATCAGCTATTAATAACAACAACTAAATCTACAGTAAGTTAATTTATTCATAAAGTTTATATATTACATGTAGTATCAAAGCTACAATCTAAAAAAATTATTTACCCTTTTAATTTTTATTAGAAGATTGGAATCTTAAATGTCACGATGGCTTTGTTTCTGCATAAAAATCTAAGTTTTGGTCATAATTAATTATAAAGGTGAGTAGGTAACCCTAT
Source organism: Combretum micranthum (assembly GCA_024138025.1). Lineage (NCBI taxonomy): Eukaryota > Viridiplantae > Streptophyta > Magnoliopsida > Myrtales > Combretaceae > Combretum > Combretum micranthum. The sequence goes on along the minus strand of JAMXBD010001696.1, from coordinate 159,454 downwards.
CGTATAGAGTATCCACCCAGATGTTGCATGACCAGATAGAGTCCGAGTGAGTATTAAGGGTCATAGGGTAAAGTATGGATATCAATTTTTTGGAATATGCTTTCACACGATAAGGTATAGGTAGGAGTAAGCGGGTAACCCTATTGTACAAGGTATCCACTGGATCATGCTCGATCGGGTAAGGTTCAGATGAATATTAAGAGCGACAGGGTAGAGTACAAATATCAATTTTTTGGAACATGTTTTTCACATAGTAGGATACGTGTATAGGTCTTTAGACCCTATACCTACCCTAGAACTATACTATGTTATACAAGATACAGGTTATAGGATATCATGTATCCACCTTATTAAATATTATATAATAGTATTTAATACTAAATAATTAATATTCCATAGTTTATTTTGCAACCACTATTATTCAAGATTATTATTTGTACACTACATTTCAAAAAGTTTTATTATAAACTGATTTGTACTGCTCTATTTTAGAATGACTTATTATTTTTATTTTAAAAGAACTATGATTGTATTTATGCACTTGAGCTCCCAAATTATATAGAGATATTATTTATATTATATAACTAATTAATATATAGAAGTAGTTCGAAAGTTTTAATTTTGAAATTTTTGTAAGCTTTATAATTTTGTTTAATATAATGTAAATAGGTTTTCAAGTATTTGTTGTAGGTTTCAACGTTTATATATAAATAGTTATTATATATTATAGAATTTATGATATTAGCAAATTACTTTATTAAATTTCTTTCTCATGTTGTTTTATTGAATGTATGAAAATAAGATAGCATTATATTATTATATTAAAACATATCAAAAACTATAAACTTGATGCTTTAAAAGAAAGAAAAAATATAGAGATTTTGTAAAAAAAAAAAAAAAAAAAAAAAAAAATCAGGTTCCATATTATCCTATGACCTATAGATTTTACAAGGTACATGGTAGGTACAAGAAACCACATGATAGGTTTCAAGTAATGAAATTCAATATCCTATATTCCTTACAAAATAGGATATGGGTAATACTTCATATCCTACCTGTCACCCCCAAACGGTACCCTAAACGTAACAGTCCGCCACACTCAATATTAAAGCTAAGATGACAACCTTAGCCATTCCCAAAAACTTTGATATCAAGTGTAAGGCGTGCTCTCACAATTTAGAGGACAATACCCAAGATTATGAAGCTTAATAAGATATAATAACATGTTTAAGAAAAGAGAACTCATAATATTCATTCACTTATAACAATGATCTTACAGACTCAGGGATATTTCCCTTAATCTCCAGTCTATTATAAGAATATTATATATCTTATCCAAAGCTAAACTTTATCTAGAATTTCTTTATCCAAAAAGAAATTACCTGACTGTAGGGTCCTCGTGGCCTCAACCACAGGTAGGAAAACTGCAAAAGATATCTATAGGGGTATAAGCTAACAGACTTAGTGAGAACTATTTCCATAAATAACTTCTTGTAACAAGATTTCAAACAATTTGTTCAAACAATCAAATGGGATGCAACGTACACGTGGGCAAACAAGGCATATAGCTTTTCGGGAACTATATGTTGAATGGATTTGCATCCTTCATTCGGGGTTTGGTGATACGTAACCTCAAACAAGTAGTTTTAGTTAAAAAGTTTTATGCTTATGACCAACATCTCCAAGCATTCTGAGTCTACTTGAATTGACCTTGCTTTCAGATTTTCCACAAGCATTTCCTTAAAGCCGCCAAGTAATCGCTTTCGAACACTCCGTCAAGTGTTGCTTTCGACATGAGCTTACCATCCTTCTCACCCAAGGATAATAACCGAAATGCCAATGTGACTCACTTCGTGATATGCATGAATCCATTTGTTTATGATATCATAATATGATTATTATTGAATTTAAGGCGATAAAGGAATTTCATTCAAATCAAGTATTATACTAAAACAAACAATTAAATCAATTCCGGCCTCGATATTCTTAGGATTCTTTCAAGGAATTATTTTACATACATATCCATTTGTCTTTTTCCTAATTCTAGTGCAACTAATTTACAATCACAACAAGTATAGCATTTTAAGGAAATAAACTTACGATGTCATGTCGACTATTCTTCTATAACGGATGAGTCGTTCACACACTCCTCTTAATCAAAATAATCTTCGGATATATGTATCCTTCCTCGGATTCACTATCAAAAAATGCCCACAATGAGCATTCTTGATGATTTTCTTGAATTTTGACAAAACATGTCATGAGAACAGTAAAGTTCGTATAAAAGAGTTCCAACTTAAAGTGGCCATAACTTGGTCATTTTAAATCGAAATCGCGCATATAATATACGATTTCTACCTACTGAAAAGATCTATCCAACTAAAACATTTTGTCAAACTAAACCATTTAGGCCCCGAAATAGTGCGATGAAATTCACCATGTTTTCTAACTAAAAAAACAATTTGGTTTACCATTCAAATTTTGCTTGACAAATATTTAGTCATCTATATAGTTGAAAAATTCTCTTTTTATACTATATAGTTCATATTTAAGCATGCTCAAGTTTTGTGTCCACTTATGTTTCTTGAGTAAAATAATGTCGGTATTAGAAAAATATAGTCTATAAGATTTATTTTTAAATCTCTTGAATAATAATTTTCGCTTCTTTTGTTTTTCAAAATGTTTTATGATTGTTTTTATTATTTTTCCCAAGTAACTTTTGAGAATAAATTTTCTACTTTCTAAGTTCTCTATATTAGTAATACTTTTCCTATTTATTTTTTTTCTATACAATTTTCTTTGATATTTGTTTGTAAAGATCTTTATTTGAAAATTTCTCATCATTTCATTATGCTATCTTTTTCATAAAAATAATTTTTGTACCTACATTATTTTCTTTTGAAAAGCAAGTGGAAATTAAAGTTTGAAAAAGCTTTTCATGATAAAAGTGGTTTCTAAAAATGTAGTGAATCCTTTTGTTACTTGAAAAAAATGATTTTTATTTTTGTAAAACATAGATTTTGTACTTACATAAACTTATTTCTAAGTGATAAATTCTCCTTTTTGTCAATTATTTTTAGAACTTGAAATTTTTGGACAACATCTAAATGAACATGATTTATGAGAAATAATAGTAAAAAAAAAACATAAATAATAAAGTCAAGTATTGGGAGTCTTAGCTTCTTCAAGGCTCTCGAGACTAAGAAGTGGACTAGTCCCAAAATAACAATAAAATGAAAGAAAGAAAAAAATTTGTTTTGACTTGATAAGGACAAGTCTAAGACTAGAGACTAGTCTTAAAATAACAAGGATAGATGAATAAATTGCAACGGAATTAATAAATAAATTGCAATGGAATAATAAATAAATTGCATTGCATAAAATAAATAAATTGCAAGTGAGCTTATATGCTCTAAAGAATATGTATATATTTAGATAATAATACTTAGATATAGTAACAATAATATGAACAAAAATAATAACATAAACATAAATAAATTTTCATGAACAAGAACAATACATGAACATAATGTAGCTTCCATAACTTTTAGTCTTTGTAAACTCACTATGGTCATGTAAAGTTACATGATATAAGAAGAAGAAAATAATATGGAATGGTTACCTAAAGAAGACTTTGGTAGTGTTATGTGGTTGGGGTTTTTATTATAGGTAGAAGTTATTTTGGAATAAATTTGAGAGAGTTTTAGGAGAATAGTTGGAGAGAGTTTTGAGAGGAGAATTTGAGAGAGTTTTAGTGAGAAATTTGTAGATAGTAATTGTGTGAAAGAAGTGAAAGAGGGGGGGTATTTATAGGAAAATACGGAGTGATTTTGTGTGATTAAAATAAAAGAAAAATAAAACAAATTGAGAGGGCATATGGGGGAGGGGGCGCCAACCATTGAGAGATGAGAGAGGGAGTGTTTTTATTTTTTGTATTTTGTGGATTAAATGAAGTAATAAGGTAGATGTGAAATAAAGTTATGGGAAAGGTAAAAAGTAAAGGTTATAGTTTATGGTATTTGTAAGAATAGGTATAAGAAAAAGTAGAGATAAAAGAATAGTTAGAATAGTAATGAATAGTGTAATGTAAAGTAGATATGACAAATAAAGTACTGGTAGTAAGAAAATACACGTATAATAGCTATATCTGTTATTTTTACTTACTGAAAAATTTTGAAACCGATATTTTTGGAAATCTTATATTTTCATGAGTCTAACGGTATATTCAGAATATTTTTACTATTCCGGGCTCGGGACACATTTTTCAAGAACTGTGTCCAATAGGGTTTGAAACGGGTTGCGGTTTTGCTAACCTGATCTTTTTTTATGCTACCTTAGATAATTACGCACTATTCTATATTCTAAACTCCTACTTACTCTTACCCGAGTTTCTTATTCGGGATTGCTAGACTTAAGCTAATTCGTATAACTAGGGTTTTTTTGACCTTTAGAGTTCCAGTTGACTTCTGGTTAGGGTTTTAGGCTTAAAGCGATTCCAAAATTTGGGGGTTTACACTACCCACTCTATACCTGCTCACCCTTAGTATAGGTAAAAGATCTTTAAACCCATACCTACCCTGGAACCTGTACTAACTATAGAAAGCATAGATTCTAGAATATCATGTATCTATCTAGTTAAATAATAATAATATTAATATGAAATAAATAATTATATTTAGTATTTTATTTTGCAACCACATATTCAAGATTATTATTTGTGAACTACATTTCAGAAAGTTTTATCTTTTATTATAGAAGGATTTGTACTATTTTATTTTAGAATGATTATTTATTTTTATTTTAAAAGAACTATAATACTATGTATGCATTTAAACTCCCAAATTATGTAGTGGCAAAAAAAAAAAAAAAATCTAAATCATAAAAAGATGTTGTTATATTATAACACTAATTAATATATAGAAGTAGTTCAAAGTTTTTTATTTTAGAATTTTGTACAAGTTTTATAATTTTATTTAAATCACATAAATATGTTGTACAAGTATTTGTTGTGGATAGGGATGCAACCGGGGTGGATTATAGGGTACCAGCCTACCTGAACCTTTAAAAACCCTATAGGATCGCGGGATGGGTTTGGAAAATTACTTGCTGACCCTATAAGGTTTCGGGGTTTCGGGTCATTAAAAAAATCCGATGGGTAACCCGAACTCGTCATAATATAAATAATTTAAAAAATTAAATATGAAATTTTAAAATCACAATTATGTAATATATTTTTATTATTTTCTTGACTTTTAACATCTTGATCTGCACCTCCATTGTATTTAAGATATAAAAGCCCTTACGAATTTTCTTGTTGTGCTAACACAATAACACATTACACACTAACCTTGTTGCTTCTTCGCTTTCACTCTCACTATCAACATTTTTGAAAACATGTTTTTCTATTCTTGAGTCTTCATAAGGTACGGTTCCTACATATGTATATATATTTAAGTAAATGAAGTAATGTCTTTTCATATACATTTGAAAATCTTCTTATGATAGTTTTAAATCTTTATATTTTTAATAAAGTTGTGGCATATCTTATAAAATTCATTCAAGCATAGTTGTAACTAACTATTATCCTCCTATAGGATAAACTTAGCGTTAAATTTTGAAATATAACTAAGTGTTGAGAAGAGGAAAAAAAAATTAAGCGGGTCGCGGGGCGGGACGGGTCAAGGTCAAAACCCTATAGGGGCGGGTTTGGGTATTAAATAAAAAACCCTGTAGGGTCGCGAGGCGGGTTTAGGAAACCCTATTGGGAAGCGGGCGGGTTCGGGTCTTATATGACCCATCCCAAACCCGCCCCGGTTGCATCCCTAGTTGTGGTTCCAACTTTCATACATGAATATTGATTTTAATTATTATATAACTTGTGATTTTAATAAATCACTTTTTAAATTTCTTTCAACATGTTGTTTATATAAAATGTATAAAAATAAGATAGTGTCACATATTACATGAAAACATATCAAAGACTATAAAGTTGATGTTTTAAAAAGAAAGAAAAAATATAGATATTGTTAAAAAAAATTACAGGTTCCATAGGATATCGCATACCCTGTAAATTTTACAAAGTACAAGGTTATAGCGTTGATAAAAGAGCCACGAGGTAAGTTTTAGTTACAAAATCCAATACCTTGTACCTTACAAGGTAGGGTATGAGTACTACTTCATACCCTACCTACCCTGTACTCGCTGATGCCTATTTGATTGTTTATAATTCATGGCAAAAATGAAATAAATATAGTGATAAGGATGATTTATAAGGTATAATTATTATTTTGTATTGACCATGCTATGAGATTGAAATGATTTCATGAAAATTGATATTACGATCTTTCTTTCTTTTTTCTTTGGTTTTTTTTATATTCTCGTTTGAAATATCATGTGTTATATATTCTACATCATGAAGTATCATAAAATATAATGAAAATGGGATTTAACTTTATTTAAGCATTAAAAGGTAATAAGAATTCCATAAGGAATGAGTAGAAGAATGAAAAGTTTTATTGACAATCTAATTAATAGAATCAACATTTTTTAATATTATGTTCCAAGAAAAGTGTTGAATTTAATTCTTCTTTGCCTTTTGATGTTAGTTTGCTATATCTATAAAGCATGGATAAAAATAAACTCTCAAATATATGAAAATTGGAATGGAGTGATGAACATAGAATGATAGATGGTTAAGACTGCCCATAGACTTGGCCTTGGTCCAAAAATTATAATAAAGAAAAACTACTCCATGGGATGTAACATGTCGTGGAGTTAGGAATATTGTGGATATTAAGGGAGTAATGGTTGATGTTCCATAGCCCATGGCTATCCCAACATTCACATCTTCAATCAAAGTCGTCTTGTATTGGAAGAACATGATAATATTGAACAACATTTGCATGCAAGATACCATAAAAAGAAAACAACTTGCCATAATTAACATAAATGAAACTGCAAGGAATAACTTTAAATAAACTTGTATGAATAAGAAGGTTTACTATTCCAAAAGATTATGCAGTTTATTTACAAGAGTTATATTTTAATGTGGTATTGATAATGACCCTATTTCATTTTCACAAGTCATGAGGGTTGATAAGTTTGACAAGTGGTTTGATGCCATGAAAGGAGAGTTAATGTCCATGGAACAAAATGATGCTTGAAGCTTGTTGATTTTCAAAAGGTTAAAAACAAGTTGGGTGTAAATGGTTAGACTAAACGTGACTCAAATGACAATATTGAGTGATATAAAGCTAGACTTGTTGGCAAGGGCTATACTTAAAAAGATGATATTGATTATAAATAAACTTTTTCACATGTCCCAAATAAAGATTCATTGACAATAATCATAGCATTAGTGGCTCAGTTTGATATATCTTAAGGGGAAGTGTATATGGATCAACATGAATCTTTTTCATAGAAAGAAAGAAACATATGGTGTGTAAATTTAAGAAATCAATATATGGACTTAAAATAACTTCCTGTCAGTGGTATAATAAGTATAATTATACCATAATATCTTTTGAATTTAAGGAAAACCCTGTTGATTAGCGTATATATCAAAAGATACATGAGAGTAACTTTATATATATGGTTTATATTTTGATGATATCTTACTTATTGCTAATGATTTAGGCACTTTGTGTGAGATTAAACATTTTCTCTTTAAGAACTTTGAAATGAAAGATATGAAAGGGGTATCCTATGAGATTGATATCAATATTTCAAGACAATTCACAAGGACTATTAAAATTGTCTTAGAAAAGTTCTATCGAAAAGTTCTTGAGAGATTCAACATAAACAAATGTTCAGTAGGAATCGTTCCAATGTAATTAGGGGATGAATTTCATCTCATGCAGTATCCAAAGAATAGTGTGGATCATAAGGCAGGTATCAAAGTAATCTTGGTATCAACCATTTGAAAGCTGCAAAGAATGTTTTGAGGTATTTTAAAGGAATAACGGATTGCATGCCCATGTACAGAAATCTAATCAATTAGAGTTGAATGGATGCTCGATTTCGAGCTTTGCTGGATATATTGATAGTAGAAAATCTACGTTTGGTTATTTATTTTTGTTAGGGAAAGGAGTAGTCTCATGAAAAGTACTGAATAATCTATCATTTCTGCATCCACTAATGAAATAGAATTTATGATTTGTTTTAAAACTACAATTCATGCATTATGGTTATAGAACCTTACTTCAAGACTTAAGACTATCAACACCATTACTAAATGGTCAAAACTTTATGACAACAATTTTGAAGCAATTTTCTTCTTCATGAATAACAAATAACTTAAAAGTGCTAAATGTGTAGAGTTGAAACATTTTCTCAAAAAAATATTAAGGAATTTTCCTAAGAAAATCCAATTGATCACCAATCCTTTCCTATCTTTACCATTATTAATGTCTATCCAATCGACTTCATTATCATCCTCTTTGCAGAAGAATTCAAAATAAGCCTAATTATGTGAAATGTGGTCCAAAGAAAAACATGGTAGATGTAATTCATCAGTGTCCATTAATTTTGGAGATGCATACTCCAATTTAAATATCACCACATAAACCATTCAAATTGATAGGTATCGGTTAGGGGTTTGTTTGTTTTATTTTCTTCTAATCATTTTAGCATTTTTTTTTTGTTATTTTCAAATAGATATTTATAAAAAAAAATACACAGATGAAAAATAGATATTTAAACTCATAAACAGATTAAATAAGATAAGATACGGATAAGTTACTAATAAGAGACAAATGTAGAAAAGATACAGATAAGATATAAATGAAAAGTTAGATAATCCAAACGGAGATATTTACTGTAAATTATGGGTTAAATAATAAGATTGAAGTATTTATAACTTTAGAAAGAGTTGTGCAAGTATGATAGGTTATGCATGTCAACTCATTTAATACGAAAAAAAAGCGCAGGTTAAGATAATAGTTCTCAACTTGTTGACTAGTTTCATACTTTATGGGCTAAAACAGACAAACCCATTGTGGATCGAGTTAGTCCACACACTTGCAAAACTTTTTTTTAAATGAACATATGTAAAATTTAAAAGAAATAACAAAAGGATGATGATATTATATGAGTATTGCATTTGAAAAGACAAAATAAAAGGAAAAAATTATCTAAATCTAAACATAAGATTATGAAACATTAATGTTAAATAAGATTTTTTTTTTCTAATTTTATATGTACCTTTATATCTTTATTAATTTGTTATCCTATATATAAATATTTTTTTTAATCTTAAATGAAAGTAATAATTACTTTTTAATGTGATTATATTATAATATTAAAATAAAAAAAAGAACAACAACAATTTAATAGGTTAATGGATAAGCCCGCATATCTAGTCAGGCTTCTCCACCATAGTCTTAGGATATAATAATCACCGGGTGGCACGGTTCCGCTACAGGGACATCATCTAGCATCGACATTTGCGTCGTGGCCACCTTCTGCATCAACCGCTCAGTCTTCTCAGTAGCATCCCATGTATGGATATGTTTCTTATGTTGGCGTGCTTCACACATCCGATCCAAGTCCTCTAAGGATAGTGCTCCTACACAAGGTTATGGATACTATCCATATATGCTTTCCATTGTTTCTGCCTTCGCCACACAAATAGCTTCAAGCACGAGTTCAACTTAGTTGTGTCAGCGTTGAAGGCACGAATAGATTCACCTTGTTATAAGTTTCTTCTTCTTCTTTTTTTCCCTTAGACTTTGAGTTCTATGTACCTTCATTTCAATATTTTTGAAACACACACACACATATATATTTATATTGCAAGCTTTATTAGTGTTTTTAGTAGTCCATTAGACATTTGTATGTATATTTTTGCGTGTTAAAAATATCATATTTTCCTTGGATTTTTTGTTTTTACTATTTGTTATGTATAATTTTTAAAATATATATATAACGTGACATAATTATAAATACACTAAAATTCATAAGTATTGATAAAAGATATATATTCATATAATATAATTAATTTATCAAATTTATATAAGTAACAAAAATAATTATTTATAGACATAATACTTAATTATATAAATATAAGCATTAATATATATTCAAATTTAATGATAAATATATCAACATACATATGTATAACTTATTACAAAGGTAATATATATTTTGTTTTAAATTTAATCAATAAATTTGAAAAAAAAATTAAAATTTTCGCTAAAAATTTCACCCTAAAATTACACGATGGAAATTCGCATGTAAGAGGAGGGATTGTCAAAATTAAGGCAAAATTCACTCACAAGAGGCAAATCTCGCCTCTTACATGGCGACTAACATGAAACATGCCTCAATGTCACATTAGAGGTGAAATTTGGCTTAAATATTAAGAGGTGAGTTTCGCCTCTTATTTCCCCTATAAATATAACCTCCGAGACTTTTCTACCGTAATTTTCCACTAACACGTTTCTTTTTTTTTTTTTTGGAGGTCGAATTCTTGCAAATCTCCGATCAAATTCTAATTTCTAACCTCATTCAATTACAAATTTTTCAGTAATAATTACGTAACATATTTAGTTATGGATCTTTCATTTTATATAAATAATTTGAAAAGTTAACTAATATTTTATTTGTTTCTTTTTTTTTTCTTTTCAGGTTTTCGAGTTATTTTGAATTAGTATCCTCAAACTAAAGTAATATAACTAAGTTATTTATATATTAGAATTCTTTTATTAATAAATACTTTTAATAATTAATATGATAATATTTTACCATATATGTTAACATATTTAGAATTACTAAAAAATTTAAAATATATATTTAGAATTATAAAATGTGTGCATATTAATATATTCTAAATTATAATTTATTATTATGAAAAATTCAAAAATAAAAAATATGAATATAAAAAATAATTATACACACAAGAAAAATTCGTCTTTTTTGAATAAATTAAGGCAGATTTTGCCTCTTTGCTTATGTGAGGCAAAATTTTCCTCAAAAACTGGGTCAAAGCATTTAAGGTGAAACTTTTGTCGTAGTAAGTTTATTGAGGCGAAAATTCAACCCACTGAGGTAAAATTTTTCCCATCAACAGCATCTTGTCCTACTAATGTATAATGTGTGGCTACATGTGGTGCCATCAAGGAAGAAAAGATGCGGAAATTGAGAGGATCAAAATACAAATAAGTTAGATCATTTTCCATGCATAATACCCATATATCTTGCTTCCACCATCACCCAATCACAAAATCTTCTAGTCACAATACCACGAAGACCAAATGCGTTAAGAAGTTAGAAGCTTACCTAAAATACATGACGGCTTGTTATTTCATTTTAACCTAACACAATTTCTATGGAGAATTTCATGTTAACACTTTGCTTATCTAATACTAAGAGTGTTGGCACAGACATATCCTTACGTCTCAAAGAAATCATATGATTTTCTTCAAATTTTCATGAATGTTGCTAACCTAGTATATAACTTGTTCATTGTCGGGACCCATCGTAAGGGCTAAGCCCTGAGCCAAAATTAAAAAGAAACAAATTGATGCTAGTTATAGGTAAAAGATAATTAATTTTATTTCTAAATAAGCCGCAATTACTTGCCCTTTTTTTATACATACATGACATCTAAATTTTTTTTTCCCATTACATAAAGATATAAGTACAAAATACTTAGTTATATTTGTTGTAGACTCCGCTCTCAAAATACCCCCGATCATGATGGTACCCCTAATCGTTTGCCACACCTGGGGATAAAAATAGTGTCCTTTCAGCTCACTATTGAGCTAAGTGAGTGGATAACATAAAATACATAATAGATTAGAAATATATATAAAACATATATAAAACAGAATTGTTATGCATAAATGTATGTCATGCTAATGCACTGGTACCAGCATCTTAGCCTAGCTTAGCTTTCATCCAGATAGTTAACATTCCAGTCATCTAAATAAGAAATCCATGAACCTAGGGCTACAAGGAGCAGTCAAGGGATAAGACCCCCTATAAATCCATCCTAGCTGACTACAACAGTAGCCAGAAGTTGATTTGCCAATGCAAACCTACCTAATCGCTAGAATAGTAGCCAAAAATTGATTTGTCAATGAAAATCAATATATTAAAAACCCAGCCTAGCAATATCAAAATTTTCAAAATATGACATGTATGTCCTCTTTCGTGCGATGCATGAATGCATGACAATAAAAGATGGCACAAATCTCATATCAACAAGATTAAAAAAGTCATAAATTAAAGTTTCATTACTTTCACTTAGACCTCTATATTGGGTTACACTTAAGTGAAAACCACATAAGGTCAATCCCATAAAAAAATATCATCACTAATCCAAGTATAACAAACCAATTAATCACTCAAAATTATTCAACACACCAACAAATCAGTAGACATAAGTCATTATTAGCACAATATAAAATCCAATGACCTTGTATCAAATGATAATTTGTTCCTAATCTTAGAAGTGTGTTTGTCCCCGAGTATAAAAAAACAGATTGAATATTGACATAAGTCTATTGTTAGCCAAATATAAAAATACAGATTGAATATTGATAAAAGATATTCAATCTGTATTTTTATTTAAATAGAAAATGAAGTCCTCATTAACATTTAAAATATCATATCATATATATATATATTAATTAGTTTATGAATCAAATAGAATTAGAGCTAATATCTTGGAAGACGTATACAAATATTGATTTATTTGTTTCATAATATGTGGTGGACATCAACGATATTCATACAAAAAGACCAATAATAATTTAATGGTAACAATTATATACAGATGTAAATTTGCCAATTCCGTCGAATAGCAATGTTTGAGGAAAAAAATTAATTTAATGTAATACTTTGCTGTTCATCTTGATTGCTAATCGAATTACGAATGGGAAAAGATTTAACGGTGATTAATATATCCTTTACTGGTTTACAAAACCTTCCAGGATCTTTTGGGGAAGAAATTTAGACAGCACTTTTCATGGGTTTCAAATTTGAGCTTGTTTTGTTAATATTTTAAGGTAACTGAAACTATGATATTGGAATATATTACTCACACACACATATAGAAGAACGAGAGGAGACAATTAATCCTTCATTTTATTTTATTTTTGTTAGAAACCATATCAGGAAGGAAAGGGTTTTTTTTAGAAATAAGTTTTGAGGCAGTAAAAGAAATCTGTGTACATCAAGGTTTTTCTTGATTAAAATGAGTGACTATTTTTAGATAATATATATATATATATATTTTTTTTTTTGCTATGTTGAAATATATAATTTTTTTTATTATACTGTGAGAATATGCTTTGCGACAAACTTATAAGAATAACATAATAATTTAAAATTCGTTGAATAAATAATGACAAAAACTTTAAAAATATGCTTCTACATAAATACATGAGTTTAGAATTTACCTCATGTTAAAGTTTTGTAAGGAGAAGATGTTAGCTAAATTAATTAACAAACATTTCCTCGATTTCACACGATGATTGCAATAATTAATTAGTGGTTAATAATGAACTTGATGACAGTGTTCCGGAATAAAGGATAATTTATAGTTGTTAAGGGGACTGCTACACATAAAAATATATATATTGCCAGCACATTCTAAATTATATAAATATACGTGTATAAGAAGAAATAGAATAACAACAGCTATATATTTTCACTCTAAATCCTTTCCGTTCTCTCAATGGTAAACGGTTATTTCATCCCCACATATTAAAAAAAATGGCAGCAGAGAATTAGATTGTAAGCTATTGACTTATTGACGAAGACAATTTCACCACGTACAGGCGTGTAGGTCAAGTAAAAAGAATTTCCTTATCGTTTCAAGAAGTTTCCGGGCAACTGACAACAATAGTTACCGTCTTGCAAGCCAATCCAATCCTGTACATTTGTCCTCTATTTATTATCTAATTGTGATCATGTTGGAATCCTTAACTTCTAAGTTTAGGGCAAATTTATTATAATTTTTTTTCCTGCCGACAACAAACCATTCTATTTAGAGATCACCACGGGTTGATTCCAAATCAGACACTAACCCACCCGTCACCGATGGTTTTTGAACTGAGAATCAACCCGAGAATGAGAGGTGCGAATCGACAAAAAACCTACTAGTTTTGGCAGGTCCTTATGATTCTACCTCTTTAAACCACTTGACCCAAAGGTTTTAGAACTTCCAGTTCAAGAACCGGTTAAAAAACCAGTAAAATTGTCCGTTTTAGCGGTTCTATGCTATAAAAATTAAAAAATTAAAAAATTGTAATTAAAAAAATATATAATTATCTTTTCATGAATTTAATGTGATGTTATTAACAACACAAATTATAAATATATTTAAAATAATGTGTTATTGAGTTTATGTAAACTTTTAATCAAAATGGATTTTTCTTTCTTAACTATGTGTGCCTTGTTTTTGTATTGTAAGGATTTATTTGTATCTTAAATATTTGATAGTGAGATGTTGCTAACATGGTAACTAAAAAAGTGCAAGTCATTGTATATAAATAAATGCATAATTGTAGAACTTCTTTTAACTAATAGGTTGATAATAATTATTGTTAGGTTCAATGTTATTTCAAGTTTAAAATTTATTTTACAATTATTTTCTTACATAAATTAAGTAAATTATTTAATTGATTTTTTAGTTTCTTTTTTTCACGAGGAATCGATGGTTCCTAAGGATCGGGAACAAGACCGGCTCCCATGGTTTCGGTTCTGGTTCTACCATTTTTAGGACTGGGAACCAGCAGTTCGAGTTCATTTTGGGTCTGGTTCTGACCCGTGACGATATCTAATTCTACTTGAATCATGTCACATTTATATTTGGTATATGCAATGTAATCAATGAGGATGAGTTCAGGCATAGTGTTATAATTGAACATTGATCAATATATAAATCATGCATGGTATATCTAATAGAAACCAAGGTTTTTGATTAGCCTTTTATTTTATTTGAAGAATAATAATAATAATAATAATAATAATAATAATAATAATAATAATAATATTTAACTATGGGATGCATGGATTTATGTTTAGATCTGTTTAGATCTACATTGCAAGTTACACTTCTAAACTATTCATCATAGGTATAGATAGACTCTTTATACTTATGAAAAATTCAAACCACACTTTAAATGTTTAAGAAGTCTATCTATGCATGACCAATAGTTAGCGTTGGACTTACAATTTTACTGACTTCAATTTCCAAATCCTGGACTTGGAAACGACCAATCTCAGCAAAATGATGCAATAATTTTTTTTTCATGGCACTCTGAACTGTCCTTCAAAACCACATTTTCCTTTGAATATAGGATTAAAACTTCTTCCTTCTCCATGCTTGAAGGTTTCATCATGGATTCCAAAGATT
Organism: Combretum micranthum; assembly: GCA_024138025.1. Classification (NCBI taxonomy): domain Eukaryota; kingdom Viridiplantae; phylum Streptophyta; class Magnoliopsida; order Myrtales; family Combretaceae; genus Combretum; species Combretum micranthum. The sequence continues at coordinate 144,090 of JAMXBD010001696.1, read as the reverse complement.
GAATATTTTGGGAGATGATGGTAGCCAATGTGAAGAGAACCAGCGCATACGAAACGAACCGAGCCATGTCTGTAAAAAGGTTAATAAAACAACTCGCAATAAGTCAAAACTGATTTTGCTAGCAGTGAATGTAACACCCTATTGAGCAAGTCAATAATATTAAGGTTTTGATAAAAGCTATAACATTTAATATTTTAAGTATGTTTTCAATAGTAATAAAATCATGACATTTGACCCAAAATTTAGGACTATAAAAAAATTAAATAAATTAACAATTTATACTAATTATAAATTACATCGTGTTAAAGTTTAAGTTAAAAAAATTTAATGACGATTCGATATATATATTGCAATTATAGAAAATTCAATGGGACTTTTACAAGTAATGAGTCTATATATCAATATATATTATTGTGGAACTGTGTCAATGATAAGTCTATTAATATAACAAATGTACAGTTAAGTATAAATTTTTAAATGATACGAGTATTATTACTTATTTATTGGTTATAATATTGCATTGTCTCTTATTTAATTAATGTGGTTTGAAATCAATTTTATAATATATTTGGCCATAGGCTCACATATCTTGTTATAACATACGACAATAATGTCTATCGTACCATACTAATGAATTAATTTTCAAACTAATAATAATAATAATGTGTCGATTTAGATATATAAGAATTCATACGAATCATTAAAAATGAATGCTTGTCTGCTGCGCCTGAATTCACTAGCTATACAAGATTACGATGGACAAATCTGCAAGCTCAAAAGAGGAGAAACAAGATAGGTGAAATAATAACTTGGCAAAAAAAGACACAGGGAATCTTGTTTTTCACCAAAAAAAAAAAAAAAATGACATAGGGAACCGTAAAAGGAAAAAAAGATTCAATAGGTAATACGTACCACAAATATATTTACATGGTGGTTAATAACCAATCAAATTTTGATATACAGTATTAAAAGTGGGTAATTTTTAAATAAATATCTCTCAAGTTTTACACCTATAATTACATATTAAAATATACTTAGTACTTACAAATCACGCATATATTACATGTAGCATGTAATATTAGTGCCCATTGAAGCCTTTTCTAGAGAAAAAAAAAAAGTTTTTTTTTTCGTATATTATTAACAATAGATGTTGATATGGTTATAGTACTTGATGAAAGACGAATGAGCGTAGGTATGAATTTGTAAAAGGTTTTTAGATTTTAATAATAAATGTGACGTGACTGAACCCTAAACAAGAAAAAGTATTACTGAATTCACTATACGTTTGTAACATGAAATTCCTAAACTGTCATTTTTGCTCTGGCTTTTGAGATGGCATAAGCTTCTCAAAGTTGCACATTGGCTCGATGGTCTTTCCTTGATGTCCACGAGGTCCATCAATCCATTTTTAGATTTTTTTTTTTTTTTTAAAGATTCTCCAGTTGTTATGTTAACCCTTTTGATTCAAATCTACAACGTTGACGTTGGACTATTACCTCAATCAATCAAGCATGTCAACTTTTCTCTCTCACAAATCACAATGTTTCTTCTTTTCTTTTTTTCCCCCCACCTTTATAGGCATTAAAGATCACCGCAAATAAATTTTTAATATGTGGTATTTTGAAGCTTTTACAAAAATGTGCAATAATCATTTTTGAGAAATACTATCATTTGCCGATGTTAAAATACCATCTATCTATACTTGTACTCAAGGATGCAAATGAATTAAGTCAATTCATAAACGACATGAGTTCGACTCAATATTTACTCGAGTTTAATTCGAGAATAGTCAAGTTGAACTCCTGATATTTGAGTAGTTTGTTGAGTTGATTTCGAACTTTATGTATTTAGCTTGATCAGCTCATGAGCGTAATTAAGCTTTATTGATTTCGAGTTGAGTGTAAATATCAATAGAATTCAAATCGAGTTTAAGTATTAATATTATTTAACTTTAAATTTATTTTTCTAAATAAATTAAGCCTATACGAGTTTTACCGAGTGAAGCTCGAGTGTATGTAACGTTACATTAAGTCGGACTCGACCTTAGAATTTTAAGCTCGGTTTAGCTCAAGCTTTGAAATTCCGAATCAAGCTCAAGCTCAATACCATTCTATCTTAACTCAACTAGTTTGCAACCCTAACAGATATTTTACAACTCTTTGAACATAATTCCTCATTTTTTCCCTAACTAAACATTATAATAATATGTGGCAAAAAAAAACATTATATAATAATTATGTAATAGCTACTATACATTTGTTACATCCATTTTGAATTACAATCTACCTTCTTATTTACTCCATACAATGAAGTAAATGGGCAATTAATCTTCCAACAAATAACAAACAAAGCAGTGGCTATTGCATCTATAAGAAAAATATCAAGAGTTTAGAGTGCAATTTGTAAAAAATTCGTCTCATCATTAATATCATATAAAGACCCGACCTACTTAATCCCTTTATGATTAAGTATGTTAAGTCCCCAACCACATATAATACCTAAGTATTATAACACATAAGTATTATATGCAAGGTTATTTGAAAATATAAAGTTTGTATTGACTGTTTGTTTAAATCTGTTACAGTACTCACAACACTTTTAAACTTAAATTACTACTCAACAAGAGTAGATCCACATACAATATATACATATATATGTATATAACATTACATTAGTATCAATATATGGCACTTTAAAACCTTACAAACTTACTTGGAAATAAAATTTACAAGAAACAAACTTAAAAATTATATTACAAACCATGATTTAACTAACAAGCCATTAATTACACAAAATTTACATCTCAAAAGTCTTTTAGACAACTTAAAGAAAACATTCTTGATCATCAAAGGGAATCCCTATCTGTCCCACTCATCTATGAAGACTTCCAGTCAATCCCATAACCCATATCATTATAGCACTCATCATTAAAATCATCTGCAAAGCAGCAACATGAGCCGAAGGGCCAGTACACAATAACACAAGCAAATATGAATGACAAACACACATAAACTAAATGCAATTGCAACAATCATCAATTTAATTATCTTTGATTAAGTGAGTAAAACAACATTGGAGTATTCAAACTCCAATTCAATCCTGGAAATCTAGGGGTCTTAAGTAACAGCAGTTACTCAGAGGGTTGATATAGGTAGCTCGGATACCTATATCCCCTATATCTAATTGAAAAAAAAAATAGTAATCTCATCTAGGGTTAATAGTCATTACTCAACTTTACCTAACTTAATTCATAATATCAGTTAGTTTAATCGGTCCCATAAATGTGAACTACATCATATTATTTTCTCTTAAAAATAAACAAATGTTACTTCGATACGATCTACCCTATCAATTACCCACCTAGTAATTTAAGAATCACCATTGCATCATGGTATAAAGTCATTGCATCATGACATGAGCAGCTTAAGCGCCTAACTATTGTGCGTATCTGCTTGGACAAGCTTGCCGCTCTTCGGACTAGATTCAACGACTCAAACACAACTAATTTTAGACAATCTTCAATTTATCTTTAGTTAAGTTCATTAAAATATGCCTAACTTAACAATCACAAGCAAGTTAGTATATACTTGTAATATCTAACTTATCACATAAATGATCAGTAAGCGCACTCAAAAGAGAATATAAAACTATTACAAGAAATTCATTTTATATCAATATTACTAATTCTCACTTGAATATTAATCACATATAGTTATTGAGTACTTAACATTCACCAATTTTTAAATAAAACTCATATAATAACATAACTTGGCATTTAGACATACAATAGGTTCATTAAGACTTTTAATTAATCACAATTATTTGCTAACTACTAACATTCATCAAATCCAAATAAAACTCATATAAAGCATAACTCAATATTCATACATAAAATAGATCCATACAAGCTTTTTAATTAGTCATAAAACTAAACAATAAATAAGGAACAAATATAAAGTAATAAAGTTACAACAAATAAATTTAACAAAGAAAAAAAGTATATTTTTTAAAAGAGGATATTCCGGTGGCATTGAAAGTCAACGCTAGCGATGTAGGGGGCAAGGCCAGTGGCATTTAACATATATCAAAATTGCACGAAGATCAGAAAGTGATACACCTTGCATATGAGTTGTATCCAAGGCTCTATCAAATGAAACACTCTTGAATACGGGCTATATTCAAGGTTGTATCAAATTAAACACCCTTAAATACGGCTGTATCTAAGGCGGTATCAACTCAAGGGAAACACACTATAGACTCCAGAAAATGAACCACCCTTAGATACGGGTTGTATCTAAGGCTATTTCAACCTAGGGGAAAATATGTTTAAAGATTATAAGGTGATATACCCTTGCATACAGGCTGTATCAAGGGGTGTAAGGCCCATACACCTTTCTAAATAGGCCATATAGTAGGGTGTATGAAAAATTTTTACTCTCCTCTGTTTTAAACTCGATTTTTCTCACTTTTCTCATATCCTATCATACTCAAAGCTCAATATAGACATTATTCATCGCGTCTCATGCAATTATCATCATAAAACAAGTACAAAATCCACTTCAACAACATCAAACAACTCTTAAACATCATTCATCACCAATCAAAGTTTTCATCTGCACATTCATCAACTCATGTTTATTCAAAACAACTCCAATACATAACATAACTCATCTAACCCAAACATTTCAACCCAAAACAACTTTGAAGCTTATAACAACTTATTTACTACAACTTCAAGCATCCAAATACTTTCTCAAACAATCTAACATGTCAAGACTACTTGTAACCTACCAATAGACTAATTTTGACAAAAAATTCATAGAAAAAAGATAATAAATCATCACAAAACGACATATAACTTACCTTAAACTCTCCTTAACTTGAGAATGTATTCCTGTAGGAGTTCATGGCAAAATAAGCAAGAAAATTTGAAGAAAAGAGAGGAGAACAAAAAGTAAATAGGGGCATTATTTTTTTGTCTGTTTTGTGTTCTGATCTGGCTTGTAAAATTTTGACAAAAAGAGTTGATATTTATCCCTTATTTGTATACTTTAATGGTAGATTTTAAAGATTAAAAAAAAAAAAAAGAGAGAGGGCTTTGGGCTTTGTTTTAGCTTGGTTTTAGGCTTTGTTTTAAACCAAAATTCTGCTATGTTTAGTATTTGGATTTAGGTTGGATTTGTTCTTAAAATTTAAGTTTAACAAGTTGAAATAACAACATACACTAATATCAATCACACTAACACACTATATTTATTTATTTATTTTTAACACATATAACTTGTCAATCATGTTTATATGTAATAAAAGTAATTTTAACAATATCAATCACACAAAAAAAATTCACACATAAATCATAAATACACTACTAACATACAAATCATATAATTCACTACTAATACTAAATCACAGTAACTCATTATATTCTATTCAACTGAACACTTAACAAAATTTATGATTTGATTAAATCAACCCATATGTATTAAATTTAATTATGCTTAAAAGTTAAGCTATTTCATACCCAAAATCATATATATTTGTTTAAATCTTTCTAGAGATTGGGGGTGGAAGAAATCCCTTCATCTAGTAGAATTTTTATTATATATGTTGGTTAAATTGTCATATATATAGCAATCCACCGTTGAAAAGAAAAGAAAAGAAAAGTTTTAGGTGTTTAATTTTTATCCATTGGTTTAATCAATCGCCGATGGTAATGTTTGTTTAACGGATATAATAAATGGAAATAATCAATGGCCAAAAGTTATAACTTTACGTATTTAAAAAGTTGTCTCTTGTTTACTCGGGAAAAAAAAGTTGTGTCTCTTCAATATATATAAATAAGTACATATCTTTTTATTGTTATTCAATTTCTCAATCCTAATATCTATAAATTTTGGCCAAGAGTTATTCCCTAAATTCTAGATTTTGTTGATCCATAATGGAGGGGATGTACGCCTGTATATGAAGTCAAACACATGCTTGAAAAATTTCTTGGTGATGATAATTTTCTTATTGACCCAGAATTATATCCTGAGCTTAAGCATTTTCATAAAGTAGACAAATAAACACAACAAACATCTTTGGTAGATACTTGAAGGACTTTTAGACAACATTTCCCATTGACACAATATTAAATGTGGAGAGGATAAAGAAGCAATATTTGAAAGGATAATCATAACTCATTCATATTTTTCAATAGACAAGCATATATTGACAAACTATCTTTACAACAATAGACGATTAATAAATTACAATGCAATGAAAAAATTTTGGGAACTGAAAAAACTTTTTTCTTTTTATCCCTTTTTCCTCCTCAAAGGCTTCAATTTTCTATGTCCAACTAATTATTTTAAAAAAAAATTGGTCATGGTGCACTATGGAATATAATCAAGTATACAATAGTAACAATGCCAGGCATGCACAGTAATGTAATTATTGCTTAACAAGTTTAAGAGTTTTAAGTACGTTGACACTCAAGCTTAATTTGACTTGAGTTTATTTAAACATGATTTACTTTTAATAAAAACGTTTTTCACTTGATTAAAATAATATTAAATGTAAACTCAATTTAACCTCAAATAATATTCAAATTCAACTTAAGCTAGTAAGTCATGCATTAGATGAGTTCAAACTTGACTCCATAAATCACATGAGTAAACAATGTATCAAAATTAAATTTTATGAATAAATTTAGTTTATTTACATTTATTTGTTTCATAGGATATAAAATTTTTAAAAATTGTTTTAAGATTAGGACAAAAACCAATAAAATCTCATACATATATTTGTATTGTAAGATAATCAACTCCATTATATTTTAATTAAGTTATTAATATTGATAAAATTTATTTCAAAACTCAATTAAATCCATTATATTTTAGATAAGTTGGTTAAATCTTTTATATTTATTTTTATCATACTATTAGATTCTCTATACATTAAAAGATAGTGAAAGAGATGCTTAATTAATTGGTCCAAAAATACAAACACAAAGACTGGCTTAAATGCATTAAAAAAAAAAAAATGAAAAACTAGGATATTTTGCATTTTAGTGGGTGTCTATACATAATATATATACATATATCCATGCACGTAACGAGATATTTTTACCATCAAACACAATGAGATTTGAACACATATATCTCATGCTTAAATATAATGGGAAAATAAAATTATTTGGATTATTTGATATATAAATATACGATACCATGTGTGCCTCCACTTCAAATATTTAGCAATTTGATGTACTACCACTACTATCACCACCACTAATTACTACTGTTATTGTTGCTACTGCTACTCCTTCTACTATTGTACTACTGCTGCTGTTGCTGCTCCTACTACTACTTCTTATTTGCTATTACTGCTACTTCTTATCTTCTCGAACTATGAACTGATGTATTCAAAGTCCACAATAATTTAGGAAGAATCCTCGAATATGGATTGTGAGGCTAAATTGAGCTCATTTGATTAATAGCGACTCCGTAACCTCTTACTGATGTAACTATCTTCTACTAAGATTGTCAAATCTCTTCTGAAAAGTAAATTAAACTTGTTAATTGTCTTCAACCGATATTTCAATGTCTAGAAAGTTTTTTAATGTGAGATGTTGTACTTATTAAATCCAAAATATTTTTTTATTTAAGGTCTTTACCAATAATAATTACTTATTTAATGTCAAAATTAAAATAATTATCAATATACAGCTCAAAAAATTATGACTTATACATGAAATTTATGAAAATAATACATTATACATATATCATGATTAAAAGATATGATATAGTACTGCTATCACATTTAATAATCGCGATAAACAATACACTAGGATATTCTTCTTACGTTATAATTACACGCACAGTTTTCCACGTGTAAACAACTAGCTATCACTTTCTAAAAGTGTAATGGACCTGCATATTTTTCTAAGGTTACAATTACACGCGCACTATTCCATGCACGAGTGACTGACATAGGAAAAACGTGTAACATACTACATGTGACATGGGGTAAGGCCTTGCACGTTGTCATACTCGGCATGTAAAGTTTTTACGGTGTGCAAGTATATCCTGTATGCATTTAAAATAGCATATCCTAATTAAGAGACGCGATTTAGTAATAGAATTGAAACGTCATATTGCGTTTTAGAGACGTGACTTATAGATAAATTTTGAATATCTTGACTCGGAAACATGATTTAGGAATGTAATTTGGTAATTTTTTTGAAATCAATATATATTGTTAATTATTTTTTATAAGAAGGGTAAACATATGTTTCACCCTATTAAATCCTCTTGTATTTAGTTTTCTAAATAGTTAAGAGGCAGTTAACTTATTAGAGTTTACTTCATGATAAGACCATTGCTATAAATACTCCTCAACATATGCATATAAGAAACATCCATGGACTCTCAAATCCTTAGTGTTATTACTGGTTTTGTCATTAACTTAAGTATTGGAGTAGTCCCATCAAATAACCTTTTGAAGTCACTAATCATAATTTATTTTGTAGGCCTAAATTCATGGAATTGGGTGGATCCTTACTTCAATAGATTGATAGATGTCTACCAGTAGATATATATGCTTGGAACGGAGTCGTAATTAATCTGATATCAGAAAGACTATATCAGAAGAAATAAATAGATAAAAATATAGATACTAAATTATTAAGAAATTACAATTAAAATCGCTTGCGTTATCCTGATCATTTGATGATTTCAACAACAAAGTAAAATGGCTACGTAGATTCGGCAGAAACCAAAATGCTAACGTGGGATAATGCAGAACAAATCACATCAATAATATCTGACTTTCGTGGTATAAAACTTTACTTGGTCAATTAATTAGGCATTCGCCGGAAAAGCTTCTCTGGGAAAAAGGTGACGATTGCGTGGTAGGCGTAGCAAGATGCATGCGCTTTACCCTGACGACTGATGTCGATTAGACATGCATGAGAGTCCTAACACGTTGGACAGCGACAACAAAATGGCTGCACTGTGTTGGTAATATCCTAAGAATCATGTTGCTGTTGGCCACCACAGCTGCCTTTTTTTTTTTTTTTCATTTCCCATCTCTTGTCAATTTATTTTTATTTGTTATAAATTAACTCTGCATTTACTTGAACTTTAACCTTTCGATTAGAATTTGATGGTTGAATCAATCTTTTATATTTTATCTTAGTATATTAGTACTGTCTTTTTAATTTATTTGTTTTTGTTGTACTTCCATGTGAAGCAAATATATAATACTCTCACGAATGAGTTCTTCCTCAAACGTATGAATAAATTATTTGTTATCCACTTGAATGTGAGGATAATGTAGGAAGTCTGTCCTCTCTAAATTTATGTGTGAGAGATACTTTGAAATTAGGTCATGATGGTTGAAGGTAGCTTTATATCTAAAATGCCTAAGACAACTCGGCTTACTACTTCATTACTTATACCCGTTTGCTTTGAAGAAAAGTATTTTTTTTTAATGAAAATAGTTTTCTTTAAAAAAGTAATATATTTTTCAAATGATTGGCTAATTTTATGAAAATACTTTTCCTTTGTTCACAGTTTCAAGGTAACTCATATATTTTAAGTATAGAGGGCTTAATTGATTTAGTACAAATTTAATTAGTTACAGGACTCATCTAAGTATTAAAAATAGGTTGTTTGTTAAGAAATAAACGAACTCCAATTCACATGAACCCTGCTTGATTTCATTGACTTCATTCATTACTAATTGTAGTTGTAACACCACTTATTAACACATATGACTTATCATAAAGTTCATAAATTAGTTGGTTTGATCATAGAGTCTAGAACCTCAACTAAATGTTGTCACGGGTCGGTTTGGGTCTGGAACTAGACCTGTAGGAGCCGGTCTGGTTTCCATGGTTCGGTTTCAATTCTAGAGGAATTGGGAACTATGAAATAAAAAAAAAAAATTAATTGAATAATTTACTTAATTTAAGGAAGAAAATCATTGCAAAATAAACTTTTAACTTTAAATAACATTGAGCCTAATAATAATTATTTATAGCCCATTAGTTAAAAGAAATTCTACAGTTATGTGTTTATTTATATATAATCACTTGCACTTTTCTAGTTGTCATATTCGTAAGATGTCATTATAAAATATTCAAAATACAAATAAGTCCCTACAACACAAAATAAGTTACATTGTTAAGAAAGAAAAGTCCACTAAAATACACATGATTTTAAATATAATTATTACTTGTGTTGTTAATAATAACACATCAAATGTCGTGAATAGAAAATAAATTTTTTACTATTCATGTGAAAATAGTTTTAAATATTTGTTTTTAATTACAATTTTTTTATAATTTTCTTCTTTTTTTATTTGTCTTTCCTTTTTTTTTTTTCTTTATTTATGTGGTATACAATCATGGGAACCGCTGGTTCTTGAACAAATGGTTCCAAAACTATTGGTCAAGCGGTTTTGGAAGGTGAACTGTAAGAACCCGCCAGAACCAGCAGGTCCATTGCCAATACAGACCCGACATCTCCGGGCTAGTTTCTAGTTCATAAATTGTTGATGACGAGTGGGGCCATAATGATGTCTAACCTTAACAAAAAATGCATGATTTAGGGTTTGAAATCGATGTTGCATCACACCACCATGAACGATTGTGATATATTGGGCTTATATTACATGTTATTGCTACAAAACTAGGAAATCAATGTTGCATCACACCACCATGTACCAGTTTGATATATTGGGCTTATATTATATGTTATTGCTTAAAAAGCTGGAGTAACAAACGGCATATACGCATATTCATAGTCAAATTTCATCAATTAAAGACACTTGTATATTTCCTTTGAAATTCAACAAAGTAATATGGAGATGAGTTGTTTTCACTATCATAGAACTGTTGCAAGTGTGTTTTCCGACAAGGCACTATGCCTGAGTTTGAACTAACTCCACCACAGGATAGAGATCATCTCCTCTAGACAATGTTAAGGCGTAAGGTACAAAGGTACGGTCTATTTGCAAAATAGTGGATAGTTGCTAAAGGCCCACTATAAACAACAATAACATGCGTGCTAGCCCAATACTAAAATTTGACATTAAGGGTTGACCTGTTACCATGATGATGCTAGTAGTACCCATATGGACTCAGATTCATAATAAAAAATTCATCATATCTGAAAAATCATTTGAACAAAGTGTGTCGAACTTTGTTCGTGAAAAATCAAAATGATAGTTCACGGCATTCTACCCCAAAATAATAGTTATAATACAACAATAATAATAAAAAAGATGATGCAATAATGCGAAAATGTCCGAAACGCCAAATCAAGTTATAGGTGGATGGATTAGACCTAATAAGAATTATCAATCAAGAACCAAAGATATAAGAGATTTTTAATCCGTTGAGTATAAAAAATATAAAGAAAAAAGTTATGATATAAAATAAACATATGAAAGTGTCAACCCACCGGTTATATTGAATTAGGAACCCAATATATGAAAAACCTTGACCTACTCACTATAAAGAGTCAAAAACTTGGTTATAAGGTTTTAAAAAAGAATGAGAAGAAATACTCACTCGATAAAATTTCATCTTTATTGATCACTTAATTTTTTATTAAGTGCCAATGACATTATAGCCTAATGACATCCCTCTAGTTTCTCAAGTGGGAGGTTTTATATTCGAATCTCTCCTCCTCGTTGTAATGGAGGAAAAAAATTGTTTATTAAGAATATTTATAAGCATAAAACAAAATCATGATAGGAAACTAAATTTTATCCTATAAGCTAGGAACAAACAACAACAACAACAACAACAACAATAACAACAACAAAATATTCATTTACTCCAAAATAAGGTAATTTTAGAATATTTAATTTCAACTTCCTTAAATCTTTTCTTAGTTACATCCAAACTACTTTCTTGTATCTAAATTCCCGTGGCCAATAGAATTTTAGGGTTTTATTTCAAATAACACCACCAACCTCTCTAGTCTTCTCACTTTATGAAGTCGGTTATATGGATGTTTACTTTGAAATACCATATTATTCTCAACATATACCAGATTGCCGCCACATGCAAAGTTTATAAAAATATATCTTGGAAAAGGCCACTCATGTCTGTCAAACTCTAGAAAAATCTCCACTAAATATCTTGTGGATTGTCAAAATGCTTACCAAATCTTTGATGGAAATATAGTCAGCATATGAACAAAAGGGTGATATTCACCATTTCTTTAAACAACTAGCAAACTATGTTTTATTATTATTATTATTATCATAAAGCTTGGAACTTCGCCCATCGAGATATTATCCACTTTGACTACACACCACACGGTTTTAGCCTTTGGCCAATGCTTCCTAGAAGGTTTCTCATTCTAGGATTGCTCTACTCAAGGCACACTTAATTTTGGAGATCTGACGATTTCCAAGTTATTATACCAAAAAACACATCCCCTATTTATAGAACTAATGTCCTTGTCAGTTTCGTTATGCAGATCCAAAACTATATTAGGTAAGGAGGATGCTTTTTTACTTCCGGCTGGTGAACTACTCTAATACCACCTATAATACCCCAGAACTCCGCCTACCAAGATATTGTCCACTTTGACAACATGATGCATGGTTTTATTCTTTGGTGCTAGCGCTTCTTACAAGATCACCCACTCTAGAATTGTTTTGTTCAAAGCACACTTAATTGCTATTACACCAAAAGATACATCTGTAATTAGAGTTCTACCATTTATATTTAAGGGGTATCACAATTATTATTATTTTTTTTGCCGACTTATTATTTATTATAACATATAAAAATAATTTTAAAAAATCAACATTTTTTATTCCAGTGGAAGAATAATATTCATACCAATTCATATAGACAAGAGTAACTAGATTGGAATTTGCTAAACTATTAATTAATATAAAGGAGCTAGATGCACCTTACTGCAAAAGAAACATATAATAACAAATTCCTTATTTACATGGCTTATTGATGCACCATTACTAAAATGTTTCTACTTGTAAAATATTAAATTATAAATTTAGTTTATAAAATCAAAATATTGAAAATTTTGATTATATCTCCCATTAGTTCATAATCTACAGATATAACCTTATGTGATAATGGCCATGATAAGTGATCCACCATCAATTTGATAAGAAGAATAAATGAAAGATGGACTTAAATCCTATTATTCATATATAAGATCCACCTGTAAAAAATTCGAATTAGAGGCGTTGATATGAGGTAAGAGTTGCCCCTGTCTTGCCTCTTTATCCTAATCAGTAGTAAGACTCACCTTTTTCTTTTGTCTGCATATTTGCAAATTAAAATGCAAGTCTTGCTATTGACTAACATAATGAGGTGGCGAGAGAAAAATTTCCCACCTTCTAAAATTTGATCAAGATGAATCTCTTCTCAATCTTTCCCTGTAAAAACCTTTCCTGTCCTTCTAGCACCTCTCATTTTCTCTTTAGGTCTATCTCTTCTTCTCTCCAAATCCTCTCTCCTTTACTTGTGAATTTCCTCTTTTTTTTTTTTTTAATTTCCTAATGTATTGGATTTTTTTCATTTTTGTAAGAGTTGCATAGGCCACCATAAATAATTATGTTCAAGTTCTTGATTTTTTTCATTTTTTCATATCTAATGTATTGGTATTTTTGTTTATATACTATATAAATTATTATAAAGTGTTAATAATGTATAAACATTTATAAATAAATTAAATAATATATTGATATTATTATATACAATATTTTATATTGAATATTTAATATATACATATATAAAGAGAAAAAAATTAAAAGAAAAAGAATTAGATAAAATAGGCGAGACCCATTTTTACTTAAAGGGTAAGCAAAAAAACCAACTAAATTGAACCAATTCGCAAATCGAACAAGACCAAACTGAAAACATTTTCTAAACAATTTGGTTCTAAAAGTTTCCAATCGGAACCAATCCGTAATTGTTTGGTTAGTTTGAAGAGGTAAACCAAACTAATCCGTTAAACCAAATCAAACCATATTAGAAAAAAACATAATAATATTTTATTTGCAATTATAAATTTTTTATGATAATTGATTAGAGATCATGTATTTTCTTATGGTATTATGTTGATATTTATTACTTGATAAGTATGATTAATATTAAATTGTTCTTTTTATATTGTTTTTCAAAGTTAGGATCTATTTTCTTGTTAGTGACTTAATATTGTGTTTTGTCAATCTTTTTAACTCTTTGGAGTATTGACGAATCTTATCATCTATTAGTTGTTTAATATACCTTATTAATGGAATACTTTTATTGGTGAATGACTTTTGTTGGTGGACAATTAATTGAATGGTTTTGTGGAAGATTATGGATTATGGCTTAATGTATTAGTTATCCATTGGTAGATGATTGACTAGTAATTAGATGGTTTTAAGGACTATAAATTATGAATATGATGGTCTTATAAAATATTTTATTGTTTAATTTGCAATTTGAATTTTTGTAAACAACATTTTTTCTCAAAGCAATTTTTTCCCTAAAGAGTTCCAACAATTGAATTATATACATAATTATGCTTAAACATATACTTCCATGTTTTTTCCACAACATTGATGTTGATCATCTACAGTTTTGCCTATAACCCTCTCCAAAAAGTAGATAGTTGATGTCTACATCTAGTAGTGAGTATCAATTATATTAATATCAATCTTTTTCCTATTTTCAAATATTTAAATATCTGCATAAATGTAAAATATTACAACAATTTTTTTTAAAATTCAATTTTGATATAATTCGTAATCAAAACCAAACTAAACCGTTGCTAATGGTTTAAAAAATTTCTAATCCGAATCAAATTGTTATTTAAGAATATGGTTTGAAAAGAAAAAAAAATGGAACCGTAAACCATGGTTTGGTTTCGTTTTTAGTAAAAACCAAACCAAATCGATCTGTGCTTACCTTTACTTCTAATTAAGATAATGAGGTGAGTCACGTCATTTAGCTTATGTGCACATTTCATATAGGATAAGTCGTGATATTTGCCTCATTATCCTAGTTAAAGGCATCTTAGCTCATATGGCTTTAAGGTTAGCAAAAAAATGGACCCATCTCAATAGGGCCAATGAGGGGATTTTAACCTTTGTAAGGTGAAAAAAACCCTCACTTGCCCCTTTCATAGCGGTGATCTTAATCTTTTCCATAGAAACGTGAGTAAATCATGAAAACTACCCATGCAAGCACTCTCTCTATATCTTTAGATAGGTAAACTCCATTGGCACTGAGGCGTGTTGGCCCAATCCCTCAACATTAATCGCAGCAGACCACCTAATTGCTTGGCCTTAGAATTGCACCCGATCTGTCGTAGCGGGTCTTGACCTGTGTCAATTTTCCTTTCTTCGCTTTAGACTTGGGAGCCGACAGGTCCAAGGAAAAAGTAAATGTAAAAAGATTAAAAAGTGAAAAATGGTCGAAGTTACCTAGTGTAGGGGGTCCTAGAACCCACCCTAGTCCTAATATTCATAACACACTAGCAAAAATGCTGCCGTGCTTGATTTTCAAATTCCAGAAACAGCAATCTATCAAACCGGGATCTGTGCTTTTCTTGACAAGAAAGGCATGCCAAGATGTTTGGAACAAGTTATAACCTAAGTGAACTGAACCTAGGATATACCCAAAGAAAAAGAACTCACTAACAATAGAGATTTTGCTAGTTCAAATATACCTAACCCAAGTTCCATGAAGCCTTTTTCCTTTTTTTTTTTTTTACGTAGCGCAATGCGGTGCTCAAAAATAAAGTCTACTCTAGTTATACGTACAAATTTAAACTTCACCCTTGGGATGAAAAACAAATATGGCAATTCAATTGATAGCCGCCAATATAACTTCACCCTCACGTCTCTTTTGCTTACTTTTTTGCCACTATTGTGATCCATTCTTAATACTATAAATACCACATTGAATCCACCTTCTCTCTTCATCACAAACATATATCCAAAATAATATTCGATTTCAACTTTGATTTTTATTTTTTTTCATTCCTTGATTTTGATTTTTCTAATTCTTATCTGTTCTCTATGGCTCGTTTAAGCAAAATTTCTTTGGTTTTTCTTGTCATTGGCATCATTATTGTCATTTCTCACGTTCCAGCTCTTGCAGCAGGAAGGCTTGGGACCATGAAAAGGGTAGGTTCGGGGGCTTTTAAGGAAAAATCTAGTCCATGCATGCCCATGCTGACCAAATCTAATCATGCATGCCTTGGAAAACGTCATTTTATTGTCGGGAACGATAAGTGCGGTGGTGCTAGTCCAAGTTGCAGTGCAAGTGCAAGGTCTAATGAAATCCATCTCGATAAACCTCCGAGCCCTGGGGTTGGACACAGCCACTAGACGGATGATTGCATGGCTTGTGGGTAGAAATCCATACAATGTTTTGTCTGGGTATCTACTCATGGCTGGGAAAATTTCCGACTATTATTATTTAAAGATTGAATATAATAAAAAGCATAATAAGCTATGATGTCTCATAATAAAGAGTGTGCTTAGTGCAAATTTATGATTATCTTTTTCATATACATTGTCTCCATGTATACGCGTATCCATTTATTATATATACCAGTGGATTTTGCTGATAAATAGAATAAACAAATATTACGTGGTTTGTAGGTAGAAATCCATATAATATTTTGCCCGACTACTACTCATGGGTAGGAAAAATTATCCTGCTATTATTTAAAGATTAAATATTATAAATAAAGCATAATCTGCTATATTTTTACAGAAAAAGTGTGCTTATTGTAGATTTGTCATTTTGTTTTCATATGTTGTATTTATGTGTACTCATTTATTATCTGTATACTAATAGGTTTGTTTTAAATGGAAACGGTTATACTTAGGATCGAAATATCATAAGAAATACTATATGAAGGGTTATACTTTGAATGTCTTATTTCGAGCTCATGACTGTGATAAAAAAGAATATGTAAAAAATTGAAATGCGAATTATAATATATGACTACTCTTGAAAGTTTTATAATAAATAAAATTTTACATGTTGTTCATTAATTACAATTAGTACTTTTACCTTCATGCATGAACACGGTGTACATATCAACTTCTATCATACTTTCTCTTCAGCTTCTCCCGCGAGATACTGTTTCGAAAAGCCAGTGCATGCATTCATCAAAATTTGTCAGCTTGGAGAAAGGGAAATAAATGAGGAAACAAAGGGTTAGGCTTAGGAGTAGGAGGACGATAATAATAATAATATTCCCCAGAACAAATTGGAAAAAAAAAAAAAAATCAAGTACATGAATAATATCTTGAGGAGGCCATTTTGGGACCTTTAACATTTCGGCTTTTGATAATTCCCTCCAATTTATATTCTCTCAATTTCTATTAATTTCTTTTGTTTAAATGCTGACACGTGTATTAATTTTTGAAATTATAAGGAATAAAATAACATTACATTGATGTCACAAAATAATTTAAAATTTTAAATAATTTCACCGGTTGGTTTAAAAATTGATAAGAGTTCATTGAAACTAGAAAAATTTAAAGGATCCACTTTAAAATATTGGACTTATATTTGTTTCAAGTGAAATAAAACTAAATAGAAAGGTTCAAATGGCATTAAGCCCATCATATAGATTGATTAGTGATATAACTACCAGTAAAACTATAATTTATGGGTAGTTTTTTCAAAACTTACTGTCTATTACCATTATTTGTCAAAATTTAGTAATACTTACTACTCGTTGGATATGGTGTTGTGGATACTACGGCTGTCTAGTTATGATGAAAAAGCCAAGTGTAATAACTTCAATAAGTTGAATAGGTAATATATACCTAAATCATATATATGTATATGCGGTGTATAGTTATTAATTATACTTTAACACATAAAAAAAAAAAAAAAATTGTTTTAAAATAACTATTATCTATATTTAGAAAATAGTTATGAGTTCAAAAATAGTTTATATTTACTCTTCACGTATATATTACACGTACCATGTAATATTTACTTCTAAAGTCTTTTTTTTTTTTTGTGATAACACGCATTGGAATTTCAAACTTACTTAAAAAGCTGGCTTATTACAAGTGGATGGCTCAAGTTATAAGATTATAGGGTGCAAAAAAATTCTTAAGAAGAAAACAAGAAGTAAAAATACAAGGCACCACAAATCTTGTACTATTACTTGAACATTAGAATATGTATTTATATATATAATATATAATGGGAGAGTGTCAAAATCGCTATTGAAATTTTTTATGTTTTATATTTTACTCTTTTTAGGTGTGACATATATTTACTCTTTGAAATTTAAAATTATCACGCATAGGGTGTCACGCCCCGAGGGTATCCTAGTAGAAGTAAATAAGTCACACCTGAATACTATCACTAGATTACCTTCGGAGAGTGACATGTTTTCTAAAATAACAGATCTTTTAGTTACTTCGATAAGAAATGATAAATACATGTAAGAAATAAATTAGTAAATAACTGTTATCTTAATCATAAGGTATCATAGATTATTACAAACCATGTAGTCTTCTTGTAATTCTCTACATACATAACAGATAAGATAACTCTAGCTAATCCAATCTAGGAAAATATAAACCATTAATCCCAAATAGATCCATAGGCTTCCAGCTCTTAAGCCCTTATCAGAGCCATGTTTCTGGAAGTAACTAACCAAGGTCGAAGCGTAAACCTGAAAAGGCTGTTGGAGTATGAGCGAAACCACGACTTAGTAAATAACTAGACATATTACACATCAAATATGTTATTAACAAATCGTATGTAATGCAATCACTCAAACATATGCTCAGATACAAGCTTAGATGATCTCGAATCCAAATAGGAAAAAGATTTATGCCCTCTTTTTAGGGTTGAAGAACATTTACTTTATGACCCACCTGCCCAAGAGAGACTAAGTTAACAGGAAAATCAACGATTTCTTGTCTTAGGGTTATCACTTTAAATTTAACAATAGTTTAACTGACCATTTCATGTATCCATCCTTAGAAACTCCTTAAGCATTAATCATTTCAAAGCGATACTACGAGCGGCGTTCTTCATTGCCATTTAGTTCCCGTAGAACCAACGGAACAAAGAAAACCTAAGAAGAACTAACACTTTAGAAAAACCAAGCACTAACAGAGAACCGAAATATTAATACGTAGCAAGCTGTCACCCCTTTGTATATGCAATAATACAGTACATGCAATGCATGACCAAGTTATTTTAATAAGCCGCTAGTTCTTATTCAATTTCATGGTGATCATACATTACATACAATCATCATCATACTACTTCACATCATCATACCATTGTATTATCACTTTTGTAATGGTAGATTGATAATCATACAATCAGATCACAACACAGTTCCATCAAAACATTCATTTTATCATTATCTTTGCATTACATAATCAGCTAATCACAAGCACAACTAGTGTAATATGACTGAATTACTCACCTGCTCATGATGACTTAATCGTAGTAATCTGTCGGAAAATCCTCTATGGTATCAAAGTCACTTATTGAGATGAATAAAATATTCATCAATATAATATAGATTATATAACTAAACTCCTATATGTGTCTAGTGTCCTAAATTGATATTTCACTCGGTTTCTATTACTTATTTTGGTTCTTTAATGGTCTTATGAAAACAATTATTAATTAATCTTTATTTTCATGTAGCCTGCCTTAGTCTTACTTGATATTTATATACATATATCTGGTATTCAAAAAATTGATATTTATCAAATTTTTGTAGCTATTAACACTATTTTACGTTATTCTAAATTTAACTTATTATAGTAATTCATATTTATTTACCATTACTTAGTGTCGTCATGTTTCTCTTAATCTGTTTCACATAAATATTTTGTCACTTTTAGAAGTCACATTATTAAAAAATTTAGTTCATTTCAATTTTCATTCTTACCTATTTTATCTACATAAAACAAATACTTGATGACTATGGTTGTTAATAACACTTAATATTTCCTTATAATTCTAGGGTTTTAGAAACTATCAAATATTAAACATATTGTTATTCTAAGTGTTTGTATTTATTTATCTACTTAGTAAATGTTGTTTTGACACACACACACACACACACACACACACACGCACATTATATAATATGTTTATTAGTATTTATTATATATATATATATATGTTTTCTGTTCATGTAGTATAGACTTCTTATAGGAAAAATATGAATGTACGCCGGCTCCAACGCTGCCGGCGTTGAAACCTAGATGCCGACGTTCTTAATTTTTACATTTTATTTCATATCAGGTTGCATTGGCTTGTAAGCCGCCACCTTTCCATGTATGCTGGACCATACGCTGCCTACGTATAACCCCAGCTAGTCGGCGTTTGTTCATGTTACGTGAAAATAAATTTACGTAGCTTTGTTCCAGTGTAAGCCGTCTCTACACAATCGGCCTACCTCGTAAGCCACTGGCGTTCAACGTTTACACTACCGGTTTAGGGACAGTGTTGACACTGTTCATCATCTTCTCCGATTTTCTTAAATTCAAAACTTACTTTTCCTTTAATATAAACATATCAAACTTGTATTAAAGTTTCTCCTAGTGTTTCTATGGTATATGTATATATGTACATCAACTCATAACGCATCTACATATATTTGATCTTAAATTTTCGAATTTAGAAAAGTACAACTAGGGTTTTCAAATTTTACCTTGTTGGAGCTAATATGAACGTTTTGAGCTTAGATCCAGAGTTAGTTCCAATCCTAAATTAATAGAAATGTTATTTAGATTAATGTTCAATACTTAAAATAACTTAAAAGGAATTTGTCTTACCTTGCTTTTCCTTAATCCGAGTTTCAAGCTAAGGTTTTAATGGAATTTTGTTGTGTTGTTCTTGGAATGGTTTGGGAGTTTTGTGTGCTGTTTGGAAGCATGAAATCGAGAGAATTTCCAACTGTTGTTTGGTTATGAGTTAGTGTCTTATTTTTATGTTCATTAAGAACTTCGTAGTTGCTTATATAGAGAGAAAGATCATTGCAGCTGATGGACTTCAATTCCTCCACCGAGAATTATTGTATCTGAAAGTGAGTTTGCTGCATTAATTAGCTTGTGCAATTGTCTCTTTTTGATTGGTGAGTGTGTGCATTTTGTTGACTTAAGAGGGCATTATAGAACCAACTTGAGAGGTGTTTTCGGCTAGTGAAATTGATGAAATTCTAGCCACATAATTACCCCATTTGCACCGAAAATTTGGGTAAATTATTATATAATAATATTTAGTTAGTTAATTATCTTAATTTTAGGATAGCTTAGTAAGTTAAACGGGTACAAATTAACTAATATTTTAGAGTTTTTGTAAAAAAAATATTTTTATAGGATTTTACAAAATGTTTAGTTTATCAAATGATACAACTTTAAGTTTTAAATTTACATGATTAATTATTTTTAGAATTTTATCTCCCGCGATTAGGGTTTCCTAAGCTTATTAAGTCAAAATTTTTGTTTTAGGCTCCAATAGTTTAAAAAAACCCTAATTAGAATAATTGTGTGATTCAATTATTTATTTGAAGTCTAGATCTTTAGTTATACATCTGTTTATGTTTTTATTGTGTATTTATAATCCAACTGTTTATCTTTAGGTTATCATTTCCCATCTATAAGCGTAGTTGGTTAACTACTCGATAACGCTTTTGATATATAAGCTAAATTATCTATATATCTTTGGTTTTTGATACCTACTATGAAATCTTATTAATAGTGTTCAATACTACCTAAGAATCTTGAATTTAGGATTTAAATCCATGTATAGGCTCATTACTACTCATTGTTTTAGTCTCAAATATTATTGAGTTCAATAGTAGTCATTTAATCTCCATATCTATTTTTCTATCTATTCTATTTGTAAAACAAGTTTCGAGGTTTGAAAATTTGGGTTTCTTTTAATCATATCCTGAATTAGTTCAAGATACGAAATCTCGTTTTTGGTATATTAAGTTCAAATAAGTTTTTTATTTGGTTTTCAGATCCTAATCTAGCCAAATTCAAGTCATTGATCCATTCTTAGGTTTTTATTGGATTCTAAGTTTACTAACTAGTTCATACATTCTATATTAGAGTCGTGTACTAATGTGAAAAATTTATGGGGTTTACATAGGGTAGCTATATTAGTATAGCCACACTAGCATTACAAAGGAACATTGTTCTTTCATTAGTTCGGCTCTAGAGTCCAACGATAGAGATCGAGAATGGAGATATTGTGCATAAAATTCTTTCTCCGAATCTGAGTTGAAGTGAATATACATACATCTTATCTGTATCATCTTCTAGAGGACAATCTCTTCATGTCGTAACAACCATTTGTGTCCAATTATCAACGAAAGACCCCTAGTTTTGCGGATCATATGCATTTATATTTAGTATTCTTCCATTATCTATCAAATTTCTCAAATGACATGCTTTGTTCTTTATGCATTCTATCGCATGGTTCTCTTTCACATATTGGATATAAGACATTCTACTTGAGATTCCTTTCTATTTGTCCTTTCCTCTTTATGTCACTATAAAGAGGGGTGCATTTGACCTTGTATCTTCATTATTATCTATCGTGGCATATACAAGAACAATGCAAAGAAAGTTCCAGAAATTGAAATATATCAAACACAATCTTATGTTGAAAGTATATGCTATTAGAAAAAGTAATGTTCTATATAACAAAACATTTTTTTCCTTTTGTTTAAAGTGATAAACAATAAATAAACAAAAATAATAAAGAAAACCACAATTTAACCAATAAAACCCCATTTTGAGAAAAAAATCACATAATCATAATACAAAACCTCTATTATTAAATAATGGGATTATAGTGCTTTTTTTAATTACCTAGTTAAACTACTGATAGCCAAACTCTTGAAAAATCTTCACTTAAATATTTTATGGGTTCTCATTTCTCCAAAGTCTACCTAAGATCTTTCATGCAAATTTGGTTAGCTTATTAATGATAGGGTGTCATTCATTTTCTTTTTTTTTAACAACTAGCAAACATCTTTTATTATAATTTTTTTCTTTTTTATTTATTCTTTTTGCCGATTTTTTGTGTTATAAGATAAAGGTGTCAAAAAAATCAACACTTTCAATTTCAATGGAAGAGTAGTATCCATACCAGCTTCTATGGGCAGGTTTGTTAAGAATGATTTGATTGGAATTTGCATAACTATTAATGTAAAGGAACCGTATGCACATTACATGCAAAAGAACATATGATAATATATTTCTAATTTCTATTGATTTACTGATATATCATTACCAAAATGTTTTTACTTGTAAAATATTCAAATATTAATTTAGTTAATAAAATAAAAATACTGAAAATTTGAATATATCTTCCATTAGTTAGTAGTTTAAATATATAAACCTTAATTGATAATGACCATGATTGATCAACCATCCATTTTTTTATAAGAAGAATGAGTGAATGATGATTTTAGATCCCATTTTTCATATATAAGATCCTCGATCTTATTTATAAAAACATTAATAGAAGTAACATTTATAAATAGACGACCTATCTTTTATTTAAGTAATTATTCTTATTAAATCACGCACACTACCCATGCAAGCATTTTATATCTCCTCAAAAAGGTAGACATGGGAACGAGGAGTGTTGGCCCCATGCCCGCCGCCCTAGATTTGCACCCAACCTATCGTGATGGGTCGTCGGGTCGTCGCCTTTGTCGAGATTCTCGTCCGTCCTATTTAAGCCCACAGCTGACAGGTTTAAGCAAAATTAACAATCTATTTTATTTGCTGGCTCAACTTTCCATTAAAATAGTTTATATAATATCCAATGGGAATTTTATTGCTATTTTTACCATCCTACTAATACAATCAATTTTATTTCTTGACGTAGACGGCAGTAAAACAAATAGTAAAAAACCAATTAATGCTCTCTCTCAGGTTGGCAAATGAATCAAAAGATGTTAAAAAAAAAAAAATAGTAAAAATAGTGATAGAAACTTTCGTCTGATAAATTGATTTCGTTGAAATTTAGATTTTAAATTGTATTTTTATGTCAAAATTTAAATAAAGAAATTTGATATTATCCAATATGAAAAGAAGATAATAATAATAATAATAATAATAATAATAATAATATATGTCGAAGTTAGTTCGTGCGATGGGTCCTAGAAGCCACCCTAGTTAGGACTCATGCACTTTATACTGTCAGGTCTTATATTTTCAAACTGGAAAGCAGCTCCTTTCTTCTCTTTACAAGGAAGGCGTCCCAAGATGCTTGGATCAAATTAGAGCCAGGAACTGAACCTAAAAGGTAAATACGTGCTTGGTCTACCTATTTTTGTTAATACCCTCCATTAAGAATATGTCACATAGAAAAATAGGATCATTTTTTTATTTTTGGCCAAAGAAAAATGGGATCATTGCGGTATCTTAATTGGCACGCTCCCAATAAAAGTTCTTAGCCATCTTTTTTTTCGAACCTAGGATATAGCCAAAGAGAAAGGTCTTTACTAGCAATAGGGATATCTTTGCTAATCCAAATATACCTAACCAAATTCCATGGAGCTTTTTCAATTAACTGTAGCGGAATATGTTGCTCAATAAGGTCTACTCTTGTAATACGTAAATTTAAACTTCATTCTTGGGATGAAAAACAAATACGGAAATTTAATCATATAAGCCGCCGATATAACTTACACCCTCACGTCTCTTGTATTTCTTTCTTCTTTTTTTTTTTTTTTTTTTTTTTTTTGCCACTACTGATCCATACTTAGCACTATAAATACCATATTAAATCCGGCTTCTCTCTTCATCACAAACATATTTCATAATAAATTTCGATTCCAACTACAATTCGATCTATCAAATATATCCTTATTTGCCCTTCATGGCCTGTTTAAGCAAAATTTCTTTAGTTTTTCTTGTCATTGGCATTATTATAGTCTTTTCTCACGTTCCATCTCTTGAAGCAGGAAGACTTGGGATCATGAAAAAGGTAGATTTTGGGGCTTTTAAGGACAAATCTGGTCCATGCATGCCCATGCTGACCAAAAGCCCTGAAAAACGTCATTTTATTGTCGGGAACGATATATGTGGTCGTGCAGGTCCAAGTGCATCAAGTGCAAGGTCTAATGAAATAGGTGTGGAAGGACCTCCAAGCCCTGGGGTCGGAAACAAAAACTAGACGGATTGAAAGATTGAATCTAATAAATAAAGCTTAATAAGCTATGCATAGAGTGTGCTTAATGTTAATTTATGATTTTCTTTTCATATATATTGTATTCATGTGTATCCATTTGGTAGATATACTAGTGGGTTTTGTTTTTAAATGCAAAGAAATATTACACAGTTAGTAAAAATCCATGTAATGTTTTGCTTGAATTTCTATTCGTGGGTGACAAAATTTCCCACTATTATTTAAAGATTGAATATTATAAATTCTTAGGATAAGAATATAATAAGAAACTCTATATGAAGAGTGATTGAATGTCTTATTTAGTATTCATATGATTGATAAATATGAATACTTAAAAAAATAGAAACGTGGGAATTAAAATATATGACTACTTATGAAAAAGTTTACAATTAAATTTTACACGTTGTTAATTATTTACAATTAATTATATTCCACGTAACTATTATGTCTAGTAATTCCATTTTGTAAGCCCTAAAATAAAGTAGGCCAGCAAGACAAAATGCACGTGCATGAGAGTGTGGATGTTGTCATTTGCCAAATCCTATTTTACATTAATTTCTTAAAAGAATGGAACATTGACTATGTAGTAATGTCAATTGTTTCACCTTCATGCATATGAACGCGGTGTACCTGTCAACTTCTACCGTTTTTTCCTCTTCATGACTCATGAGCTTCTCCCACGAGCTACTGTTTCGAAAAGTTAGTGCATACATGCACCACAATTACCTCAGCTTGGAGAAAAAGGAATGAGTAGACAAGTGAAATATAGCTAATGAGAAAGGTTTTAATTGATTAATAGTGTATAAGTATTATAAGTAGTTTTCTCTGAAACTTATTGTTATTTGTTAAAATTACATCATTAACTACTTACTACTAAAAAAATATGGTATGGTGTATTGAAATTGAATACTGGGGCTAGTTGTATTGGATAGGATGTAAAAGCTGTTCGTGATAATGTATATTTGAATTTCAAGCGTCTTTTTTAAAAGACTAGTTTATTGTGAAGTAGATTGCTCAAATTAGAAGATCATACAAGCTTTAAACAAAAATTCTTAAGAACGCAACATGAAGTTAAATACAAGGGGCACAATGGTATTTTTCAACAACTATTACAGTTTCTTCAATTTTTACCCTTTCAGTTCTCGCTAAATAGCATATAACCGAAGAAAGATTCATTCCTACTAGCACGTGATGTGTTTGGATCGTGCTTGGATGAGTGATATAGAAGTACTAATATAATTATGATGAGTAACGGTGATAATAGATTAATTTTTAAAAAGCTATTCACATATCAAAATTTTATTAATATTTATACGTCATTTACTAGGACACATGGCATGTTAGTAACTGTGAAACTTTTCTCCATATGACCCGCATATAACAACGTAATTTTCAACTATTACTTTTTATATAGTATTATTTATAATTTATCTCCTTGATCCTTAAATGGTGTATAACAAACCCAAACAAAGGTTTTTTTTTTTTTTACCTCAACTATTACATTTTCTCAACTAGTTTATCTAATTTTGACTCCTTAAATGGTTCACGCTTCATTGTGGTATATCCTAATAAATAGCTTAGGAGACAACTATCTATTAAGGGTTTATTTAGATTATATTATAAATATATTCCATTTCATATTAATTATAAAAATGGATTCAAAGTGTCGAACCATCGTATAGGAATTCCTAAGAGAACTGGTTTTAAATTAGAAAACCCGACTAAATAATGATTCTTAAAACTATATGCGATCTAATGGCATGCAAGCGTCTGCTGAGATGCAGTCTTATTTTAACTGCTTGTGGCAAAGGAATCCTCGTGGGCGGGCCTTAATTTTAAAAGCCCAATTGATAGATATGCCATCTACAACTAATATTACTTTGTTCAATAAAAAAATTATTGAAATAGTCACAATTTATTACATCAGATGTTAAGACTCATTTTCACAAAACACTTAATGTGAGGTCCGTGCTATGCACATAGGCCTGTAAAGTCGAGGCTCATATGTGTGTATACGGTTTTTCCTGTATGTATTTTCTGAAGTAGTTTCCGGATTTTTTTTTTTTTCTTTTTGGTTATAATGTGGCCCGAATGTTAAAAGAGGCTACTTTTTAATTTGGTGTAATTGTCTATTTTATTAGAAAATTAATTATAATTGATTTTTCATATATTCTAAATTTAGGAGATAATAAATAGTCTTTCTTATATTCTAAATTTAATAGGGAATCAATTATAATAACCTTGTAATTAATTGAAATTCCTAATTCTATGATAGTTTCTAATTGCAGGTAGTTTCTTATTTTTGTAACTCATGGTAATGATCAATTTATGTATATATTCATTCTTTTCAATGAAATAGATAAATAATTGTTTTTCCATATTCCTCTCTTTATTTCAACATAGTATCAGAGTGGTAATCTTTTAGGCGTATTTTTACACAAACTAAAAAACTACACCACCACTTCCCCAATACCTTCTGACGCTACCTACTTCCACTAAATTCTATCTTCATACAAAACCCCCAAATCCTCAGCATCCTCTCCTTACAATTAATCTCTCTAATATCACCAAATTGTCATCCACCGATTATCTACATGGAGTCTTCAAATCCAATCTCTTCTTGAAGGTTATGATCTTCATTACTTTATTGATGGCACTCATACTCCACCACCACCTTCCGTCACTGTCAATGGTGTTACAGCTCCAAATCCAGCACACACAACCTAGAAGTGCCAAGATCATCTCATCTTAGCTACTCTACTCGATGCTATCTCTGTTTCACTGCAACCGCTTATTGCTTGTACCACCAATTCCTTTAGTGCATGGCAAACCTTAGCTAATACCTATGCTAAATCATCTCATGGTCATATTAAACAATTGAACGAATAATTAAAGCGGTATAACAAAGGCTCAAAATCAATTAGTCAATATGTACAGGCGATAAAGACTCGTGCCAATGAACTTGCTTTTTTGGAGAAGCCAGTTGACCATAAAGACCTTATTGATCAGGTTCTTGAAGGACTCAGTAATGAATATAAATCAGTCATTGATGCAATTAATGCTCATGATATGTCAATTTCTTTACTGAGCTCCATGAGAAACTTCTCAAGAAAGAAACATCCCTTCATACCACTCAACCATATAATCTATCACTACCAACAATAACAAATCCCATAGCCTTTTGGAATCATCCAAATTGGCGCTCTCCAAGCACCAATTCATAACAACCGCGTCCTACTACGACACCATCTCCTCATACTCAACATAAACTCAAACCTTATTTAAGTCGTTGTCAAGCAAGCAGGATTCAAGGAAACACTACTAAACGATGCCCAATGTTTCGACTTGTCACTAATCAACAATCCCCAACACCTCGTCCCAAGGCTCTTAGGGATATGGTGCCTACACCTTAGCAACCATGATCTAATTGCTGCACTCTAAAATACTATTCCTTCTTAGCTGTTGGATAGTGGAGCATCCACCATGTTACGTCTGAGTTGAGCAATCTCTCTTTCATAGTCCGTATCAAGGATCTAAATGTGTCATGATTGGTGATGGATCAGCCCTTCACATCACCCATGCTGGTTCTACCACCATTCCTACCTCCTCTCGCTACTTTACTTTACACAATGTTTTTGTATCCCTTCCATGAAAAGGAATTTAATTTCGATTTATCAATCTTGCGCTAATAACAATGTTTCTATTGAATTATCACCTTCTACCTTTCAAGTGAGGATCTAAACACGAGGGCAATCCTTTTGATGGGTGAACCTAAGGATGGCATATATGAGTAGCCAACTACATCCCCTCCAGTTGCCTCTTCATTGTTGCTTACTTTTTCCAGTATTAAGACCACTTCGTTTAAGCTTTGTTTATCATTGTCCAGTCCGTTATCCTCCTCAACACATTGTAATGCTTGTTCATGTAATAAAAGCCATAAAATTCCATTTTCTTCTTCTACATCAACTTCTTCTCATCTGCTTGAATTTCTCTTTTCTGATGTATGGACCTCTCATGTTTATTTTGATGATGGTTTTCAACACTATGTTATCTTTATTGATCATTATATACGATATATCTAGTACTATCCACTTAAATGAAAATCTGACATGTATGATATCTTTGTTAGCTTCAAAGCATTAGTTGAAAAACCAATTTAAACACAAAATTTTAACTCTCTATTCAGATAATGGTAGCTAATATCAAGCTCTTGATAGTTTTATCTCCACTAATGGTATATCTCATCTTACTACACTACCCCATACACCAAAACACAATGGTCTTTTCGAACGATGTCATCGCCACATTATTGAAACAGGTCTATCTCTTCTCACTCATGCTTTGATGCCTCTAACTTATTGAACTCACACCTTTTGCCATTGCTATATATCTCATCAACCATATGCCTACACCCATACTATATCTTTTATCTCCTTTTGAAAAACTCATTGAGTTTTAACGCACCTACACTAAATTTCGGTGTTCGATTGCTTATGTTATCTGTAGCTTCATCCTTATTCCCAAAATAAACTTGACTCACATTCTACTCCTTGCATTTTTCTTAGTTATCCTTCATCACAAAGTGCCTATATCTATCTTGATTTGTTCATGTCTAAAACATATATTTCTCATCATGTCAAATTTCTTGAAAATTCTTTTCCTTTTACCAATCCATCACTCTCATCTAGCTTGACCCACCTCAAAGATCATTTCAAAATGGCTTCCCATGGTCCAAATTCTACCTACTTCAAGCAGCTCACTCAATACGCATTCCCCAAGGGACTCCTTGTGTCAAAATCCATCACAAAATGCTCCAAGCGTCGGCTATTTACCAACAAAACCATCCAAGTCTGAGACCTCTTCTACTTCAACCATAGCTCAAGCCACCCATCAAAATACCCATCCCATGACCACTAGAGCTAAAAACATCCACAAACCCCTAACTAAGATGAATCTCACTGTTATTCTTTCTCAACCATTCAACATTGAGCCTCATACTATTAACTAAGCCCTAAAAGATCCCAAATGGAGACAAGCTATGAATGATGAATTTGATGCTCTTTCTTAGAATGGAACTTGGGAGCTTGTTCCATCTACTTCTCAGTAGAATCTTGTTAAATGTAAGTGGGTTTTTCGTACTCAATGGCTTCCTGATGGTTACATTAACAGGTACAAAGCCAGATTAGTTGCCAAAGGTTTTTATCAATGACCTAGGTTGGATTACCATGACACCTTTAGCCTGGTTGGCAAGCTAACAACAATACACCTTGTTCTCATCTTGGCAGTCAGTAGAGACTGGTAGTTGCGCCAGTTAGATGTTAGTAATGCCTTTCTTCAAGACCATGTTTCCAAAGATGCCTACATGGCCCAGCCTCTAGGATTTGTTGATAGAGACCACCCAATACATGTATGTAAATTATAGAAGACTATATATGGACTCAAGTAGGCACCACAGGCTTGGTACCTTGAACTTCACTAATCCCTCATTAAGTTTGGGTTCACAAACTCTCATGCAGACACTTCTCTATTCATTCTCTGCTCAAGAGACATTACTATATATCTCCTTGTTTATGTGGATGACATTATATCATAAGTACTAACACTATCATTAGTTAGCACTACATTGACCTCCTAGCACAAAGATTCTCAATCAAGGATCTTGGCACCTTGTCTTATTTTCTTAGTATTGAGGTTCTCACCACTCCATCTGGCTTAATGCTTAGTTAAAGACTACATCACTGATCTTCTTGCCTGGACAAAAATGTCCAGTGAAAAACTCGTTGCTACACCACTTGCTACTGATAGTAATCTCACACTTCATTTAGGTACTGCTTTGAATGACTACACAGGATATAGATCAATTGTTGGTAGTCTACAGTACCTTTGCCTCACTTTCCCAGACATAACATATATTATTAACAAACTTTCCCAGTTTATGCATCACCCAATGTTTAAACATTGGAATGCTACAAAACTACTATTTCGATATCTTTGTGGCACATTGACTCATGGATTATTTCTTCATAAGGAAAATTCACTTTCTCTTTATGCCTTTTCCAATGCAGATTAGGCTGGCAACAAAGACGACTGTATCCCTACGAGTACATATATGTACTATCTTGGTCGCTATCTTATTTCTCGATCATCCAAGAAGTAACGTACTATTACTTGATCATCAGCAAAATCTAAGTATCAATCAGTTGCTACTATTGAATTGAATTTGTTCCCTTCTCATAGAGCTTGGCATCGCTTTTCCCACACTACTTGTCATGTATTGTGCTCTTACCAAACTGCTCTAATCCAATCTTTTATTTGCGCATGAAACATGTGACAATTGACTTGCACTTTATTCGAGATCAAGTCCAATCAGTTGCTCTTCGTACTACTCATGTTTCCTCAGTAGATCAACTTGTTGATGCTCTTACCAAATCGCTTCCACGAAGTCACTTTGAAGAATTGAGGATCAAGATTGACGGGGGTCATATTAGAGAATTAATTATAATAGATTTTCTATATATTCTAAACTTAGTAGATAATAAATAGACATTCTATATATTCTAAATTTAATAGAGAATCAATTGCAATAACCTTGTATTTAATTGTAATCTCCTAATTTAGGAAAGTTTCTTAGTTTTCTAATTCTAGGATATTTTCCTATTTTTGTAACTCATGGCAATGCTCAATTTGTGTATATATATTTATTCTTAATAAATGAAATAGACAAGCCATTGTTTCTTAATATTCTTATCTTTATTTCAACATATTTAATAGTTAAAACAAATCTTAATCATTAAACGTAGTATTTGATAAGCATATCATATTAAAGCAAAATATATATATGAATCGGCCCTCCCTCTAACTATTAGGTTACAAAAATACAATAACATATTACATCATTAAAAGTTATTCCATTAAAATTCTTCAGATGCAAGGTCAAGAGGTAAGAACTAATTTATCAAAAAGATTATATCTATGTGCAGGATCTTCAACATCAAGTATGCAATATTAATAATTAGCATCTGTAGTAAATTAATTTATTCAAAATCCTAATTTTATGACATCTCACAAATGGAAAGTTAAATCTTTTCTATAAACTTTATATCTTAAATATGGTATGAGTCATAGATTAAATAAATTATTTGCCCTTTTAATTTTTATTGAAAGATTGGATTTTTAAATATCATGATAGCTTTGTTAATATGTCAAAATCTTAGTTTGTTCATAATTGCTTGTTTATCATTTATGACTTGAATGAAATAAGTATAGTGATGAGGATGACTTATAAGATATTGCTGTTATTTTGAATATGGCCATGCTAAGAGATTAAAATTTATTTCATAAAAAAGGTTGTTACGATTCTTTTCTTTTCTTTTTTTTTTTTTTGTTTCGTTCACTTTTGAAATGTCATGTGTTATATATTCTACATCATGAAATATCATAAAATATATTGAAAAGGAAATTTAACCTCATTTAAGTGTTAAAATTGTGTTGAGTCTTTTTGTATTGAGTATCGAATGAATAGAATTGGCATTTTTTGATATTATTTATTCGATGAAAAGTGTTGATTTTAATTCTCCTTTGCCTTTTGATGTTAATTTGTCATATGTATAAACCTTGGATAAAAATAAACTATGAAAAACATGACAATTGGAATGGGGCGACGGCCATAGAATGATAGACAATCAAGACAACATCATGGACTTGGCCTTGGTGCTAAAAAAGAAAAAAAAAAAAAAATCCCATGGCGTGTAACAACTCATGTAGTTAGGCATGGTTCTCCATGCAGACAAATTCATGAAGTTAAATGATGACTCTTGTGATTAAGTGAAACGATAATAATTCAATGAAATATTGAGTTGCATGCAATAAATTTGTTACATGACATTAAGATTTACATAGTTTGTCAATCACCAAACTGGCCGAATTAATTGAGAGTTTAGTTATATAACAAACACTCATTTATTCATAAGGAAAAACATTATGGAATGTCCATTACTAAAATTATTTGAATATATGACATTTATTAATCATTAGAAGTACTTCTGTATTTAACTAAACATAAATTAATATTATATGGTTAATAAAAATAACGGAGGTAAAATAAATATTTGCTCATTAAGTATATTTGAGTATCTAAAGATGCCACGTATATTTGACAAGATTTATTTAATTACCTCATAACATTTAATGTCATCCAAATTATGGTAATGTATTGTTGTGTTACTCAAAGGAAACTTGCAATATATTCTAATTGTTTATTTTGTGAACCTGTTTAATTTTGAGTATTTAAGTATTTGCAACTTGTTCTCTTCATTTGCATAATTACCATGTTAGCATGTTTAATGGTTCAAAATTCTTAATAGAGTTAACAAGTCAATTTTCCATTTGTGTCTTACATCTTGACTTGGCACTATTGAAAGAAAACCATGCTTCTATTATGGCCACAAGTAGTAATGTTACATTGAGTCGGACTCAATCTTAGAATTTTAAACTTGGTTGAGCTTAAGCTTTAAAATTTCAAATCAAGCTCGAGCTCAAGCTTAAGGCCATTCCATCTCGACTCGATTAGTTTGTAGCACTACAATTGAACTTTACTTCTTAATAATAATACTCAACATATTAAATACCGATTAGTCCATTTTTTTCCTTGTATTTATAACCATGAGTATATGTTGTTACAACATGTTCACATCACTTGAGAAGAATAATTATTTTATTCCCTTCTCTTTCCATGTGAAAATCTTGTTTAATTTAATTTTAAACACTAAATGGTAATGCATGAATTGTTTTTAGGTAAAATAATAAATAGCAATTTTTGTTTTCATCTCATGAATTGCAATTCAATAAGTTATTTCACTATCATTTCATAAATACTCCTAAAACTATCCACCACTAATGAATGTCTATTTGTCATAAATATAATAAATAATTTATTTTTATGATATTGGCCTAACAGATGTTTTACAACTATTTGAACATAATTCAGCATTTTTTTCCCCCAACTAAACATCATAATAATTATGCAATAAGTATTATAACTTTATTACATTCATGTTGAGTTATAATCTTCTTCCTCATTTATTCCATACAACTCATCTTCCTCATTTATTCCATACAATGACGTAAATGGGCAATTAATCTTCCAATAAACACAAACAAATCAATGATTGTTGTGTCTATAAGAAAATTATCAAGATTTTGGAGTGCAATTTCTAAAAAACTATTCTCATCATTAATACCCAAAATCATATATATTTTGTTTTGTGTTTGGTTTGGTTAAATTGTCATATATATAGCAATCCACCATTGAAAAAGAAAAGAAAAGTTTTAGGTGTTTAATTTTGGTTTTGATCAATCACCAATGGTAATGTTTATTTAACTGATATAATAAATGGAAATAATCTCTATAACTTTAGGTATTTAAAAAGTTGTGTCTCTTGTTTACCAGAAAAAGGAAAAAAAAAGGTTTTGTCTCTTCAATATATATAAATAAGTACATATCTCTTTATTGTTATTCAGTTTTAAAGGGGTTTAATCCTAGTATCTATAAATATTAACCAAGGGTTATTCCCCGAATTCTAGATTTTATTGTCCCATTATAGAGGGGATGTACATCTGTATATGAAGTCATGCTTGAAAAATTTCTTGGTGATGATAATTTTCGTATAAACTTAGAATTATATCCCGAGCTTAAGCATATTCATGAAGTAGACAAATAAACACAACAAACATCTCCATTAGATACTTGAAAGATTTTAAGACAACATTTCCCATGACGCAATATAAAATGTAGAGAAGATAAAGAAACAATATTTGAAAGGATAATCATAACTCATTCATATTTTTCAATAGACAAGCATGTATATACAAACTATCTTACAGCAATAGACAATTAATAAATTACGATGCAATGAAAAAATTTTGGGAACACAAATGCCTTTTTTTCCCCCCTTCTTCCTCCTCAAAGGCTTCAATTTTCTACGTCTAACTAATTATTTTGAAAAAATTGGTCATGGAGCACTATGGAATAGAATCAAGTACACAATAGTAACAAGGCTCGGCACAGTATCACGATTACCGCTTAACGAGTTTGAGAGCTTTATGTGCATTGATGCTCAAGATTAACTTGACTTGATTGAGTTTATTTAGACATGATTTATTTTCAATAAAAATGTTTTTCTCTTGATTAAAATAATATAAAATGTAAACTCGATTTAACCTCAAATAATATTGAAACTCAACTTAAGCCGATAAGTCATACAAGTTAGATGAGTTCAAACTTGACTCCATAATGAGTAAACATTGTATCAAAATTAAATTTTATGAATAGGTTTAGTTTATTTACATCTATTTCAGTATTTGTTTCATAGGATATAAGTTTTTAAAAATTGTTTTCAGACAAAAACCAATAAAATCTCATACATATAGTTGTATTGAAGGATAATCAACTCCATTATATTTTAATTAAGTTATTAATATTGATAAAATTTACCTCAACATTCAATTAAATCCATTATATTTTTAGTAAGTTGGTGAAATCTTTTATATTTATTTTTATCATATTAAGATCTCTATACGTTAAAAGATATAGTGAAAGTGGTGCTTAATTGATTGGTCCAAAAATACAACATAAAGACAGGCTTAAATGCATAAAAAAAATTAAAAAAAAAAATAGGATACACAATATATATATGTCTATATATATATATATATATATATCCGTAAACACAATGAGATATTTTTACCATCAAAAACAACGAGATTTGAACACATGTATCTCATGCTTAAATATATTAATAGGAAAATAAAATTATTTGGATTATTTGATATATAAATATACGATGCCATATGTGCCTCCACTTCAAATATTTAGCAATTTGACGTCTAGACTATTATTATTACTATTATTATTATTATTATTATTATTATTATTATTATTATTATTATTATTATTATTATTATTATTATTCAACGGATGTGTAATTTAGTGAAAATTTAGATACTACTTTTTTATTAAATGTAAAGTACAAATGCTATTGATAGGTAATTTTGATTAGGTTAATCCAACCTCTTTAGATCAGCTCCCAATCCATTAGCCGACATGCTGATCAGCTCGAACTAAGACTGATGTATTTAAAGTCCATAATAACTCAGGAACAACTCTGGAATATGGAATGTGAGGATGAATTGAGCTAATTTGATTGATAGCAACTTTGTGGCCTCTTACTAATCTCATTGTCTTCTAGTAAGATTGTCAAATCTCTTTTGAAAAGTAAATTAAGCTTGTCATTTATCTTCAACCAACATTTTAGTCTCTAAAAATTCTTTTATTATGAGAAGATGTACATATCAAATCCAAAATAATTTTTTGTTTAGGGTCTTTGCTAATAATAACTACTTATTTAAGGTGAAAATTAAAATAATTATCACATACAGTTCTAAAATCGTGACTTATACACAAGATATATAAAAATAATACATTGTACACATATCGTAGTTAAAAGACATGATATAGGACTGTTATCATGTTTAATAATCACGATAAATAGTAGACTAGGATATTTTACTTATGTTACAATTATACGCACAATTTTCCACGTGCAAACAACTAGCTAACACTTTATAAAAGTGCAATGGACTTGTATGTTTTGCTAAGGTTACAATTACACGCACATTATTCCATGCACGAATGACTAACATAGGAAAGGCATGTTATGAACTACATGCGACATCGTCGGATAGGGCCTTGCGCATTGTCATACTTGGCATGTAAAGATTTTACTGTGTAGAAGTATATCATGTATGCAAATCATGATTTACATTTAAAATAACATGATTTACATCCTGATTAAGAGACGCAATATAATAACAATATTGAAATATCATATTGCATTTTAAAGACGCGATTTGTATGTAAATTTTGAATATCCTGATCCAGAAACACAATTTTGAAATGTAATTTCATAAATTTTCTTTTTTCAAATCAACATCATATTGATAATTTTTTTATAAAAGGAGTGGACACATGTTTACCCTATTAAATCCTCTTGGAGTTAGTTTTCTAGACAATTGGGCAATTACCTTATCAAGTTTACTTCATGATGATACCATTGCTATAAATACTCCTCAACATATGCAAGTAATAAACATCTATGGACTCTCAAAATCCTCCATGTTGCTACTAGTTTTGTCATTTAGTATTGGCGTAGTTACATCAAATAACCCTTTAAAGCTACTATATTTCGTTTGTAGGCCTAAGTTGATTGAATTGGATGGATCCTCGCTTCAATAGATTGATAGACGTATACCAGTAGAAATATATACTTGGAACAAATATCGAGTCGTAACTAATCTGATATCAGACTCATAATATCAGAAGAAAGAAATAGATAAAATCGCTTGCGCTATCCCGATCATTCGATGATTTCAACAACAAACTAAAATGGCTACATAGATTCGGCAGAAACCAAAATTCTAACGTGGGATATTGCAGAACAAATCACATAAAAAAATCTGACCTTCGCGATGCATAACTTTAACTTGGTCAATTAATTAGGCAATCCCTGGAAAAGCTTCTCCGGGAAAAAGATGACGACTGCGTGGTGGGCGTAGCAAGATGCATGCGCTTTAGCCTTTATTCTCCGACGACTGACGTTGATTAGACATGCATGAGAGTCTTAACACGTTGGACGATGACAACAAAATGGCTGACTGTGTTCGTAATATCCCAAGAATCTTGTTGCTGTCGACCACCTCAGCTGTCCTCTTTTTTTTTTTTTTTCTTTTTCCGTTTCTTGTCAATGTATTTTTATTTGTTATAAATTAACTCTATATTTATTTGAACATTAACCTTTCAATTAGAATTTGATGATTGAATCAATCTTTTATATCTTATCTTAGCATACTAGTACTGTCTTATTAATTTGTTTTTTTGTTGTACTTCCATTTAAGCAAATATATAATACTCTCACGATTGAGATTTTCTTCAAAAGTATGAATAAATTATATGTTAGGGTCTGTTTGGATTGTCTGTTTTTCATCTGTATCTGTATCTTTTTTAAAATGATATGTGTAAATATATTCGATTTGCATCTAAATTTTATCTATATTTGTTCTATTTGATCTTTTGATGAGAACTGTCAACTTTTTTTATCTATATCTATTTCTTAATAAATAATTTGTTAAAAAATTTGAAAAAGTATCTATATCTGCCGGAAAAAAGCCAAAACAAAGAAACCCATTATCCACTTGAACGAGAGGATACTGGTGGAAGTATGTGCTCCGTAAATTTATGTGCAAGAGTTATTCTGAAATGGGGTCATATTGGTTGAATGTAGCTTTATATCTAAAATGCCTAAGACAGCTAAGCTTACTATTTCGTAACTTATATTTTAGTTTGCTTGTCTCTATTATTAGATGTAGGATTATTATATTTTCCATTTTCCAATGCTTCCTTTTAAGTCCAATTAGCCAGACCGAGTTTAAACTTATCTTTTCATTATCGTGAGCTTTTTTTTAAGCCCCTTTATTTAGCTTAGTTTAGTTGGTGCCAAGTTTATTTTTTTAGCTTTTTTTTTATTTGGATCATGTGCTATGTGTTATTGAGCTTTGCTACCATTTGTTAGAAGTGTATGGGCCCTATATTTATGTGGGGAATTAATGTGATCATATTAGTTGAAGATAGTTTTGTGTCTAAAATGCCTAAAGTAATTTAATTATCTTATTACTTCTATTTTAGTGAGCTCATCCCATATTGTTTGACATAAGACTATTTATTTTTTATTTTTAGATACCAACTAACCTACTAGTAATTTTTTTTTAGGCTTATACCTAAAAGTAAAACATTGTGAAAAGTCCAAAAAACTAAAATGCCAAATAGAAAAATCATGTTTACCATATAGTTTTAAGATCCATGAACCGACATCATGGAACCGTGAATTCTAGGTGGATCTTGGTTCCATGACAGGCAAACTGTGACTCGTTAGTTCTTGGAACCACTTATATATGTATGGCAGCATAAATGCAAAGGAGTGGAGTAATTCATTTAAATATAGAGCTCAATTGATTCGGTACAAATTTAATTAGTTACATGACTCGCCTAAAATATTAAAAACAAGTTATTTGATAAGAAATAAATAAACTCCAATACACATGTACCCTGCTTGATTTCATTTCATTACTAATTGTAGTTGTGGCACCACTTATTAACACATATGACTTCTCATAAAGTTTAATAAATTATTTGGTTTGATCACAGAGTTTAGAACCTCAATTCAAAAGCTATCACGAGTTGGTTAAAGTCTAGAACCAAAACCGGACCCACAAGAATCAATTCGATTTTCATGGTTCCGTTTCGAATCTAGAGGAATCGGCTACCGTGAAATAAAAGAAAAACAAAAAAAATCAATTTAATAATTTATTTAATTTTAAAATAAATTTTCAACTTGAAATAACATTGAGCTTAATAATAATGTTTATAACCCATTAGTTAAAAAAAATTCTACAGTTATATATTTATTTATTATAATCACTTGCATTTTTTAGTTGTCATGTTAGTAAGCTGTCACAATAAAATATTTAAGATACAAATAAGTTCCTACAACACAAAAACATGTTACATTATGAAGAAAGAAAAGTCTGCTTTAATTTGAAATCTACATAAACTCAACAACACATCATTTCAAATATAACTAGTACTGGTATTGTTAATAACAACACATTAAATTTCAAGAATAGGAAATAAATTTTTTGCTATTCATGCAAAAATAGTTTTAAATATTTGTTTTTAATTACAATTTTTTTATAATTTTTTTTCTTTTTTTCCTTTTTTTTTTTTTTGTTAATGACTACATCATAGAAACCGCCGGTTCTTGAACTAGTGGCTCTAAAACCACTAAGTTGGGCAGTTTTGAGGGTGGAACTATAAGAACCCACCAGAACTTGCAAAACTTTTGTCCGTTTAGACCTGCTATCCCCAAGCCGGTTACCAATTTAGGAACCGCTAGTGACTAATGGGGTCAGTTTCCGATTTGGAACCAACCCGTTATGATGTTTAACCTAAAAGAAAAACACGATTTAGGGTTCAAATCAGTTTCACATCACACCACCATGAACTAGTTTGAAATATTGGACTATATTACATGTCATTGCTTAAAAACTTGGAGTAACAAACGGTATATACGGATATTCATAGTCAAATTTCATCAATTAAAGATACTTGTATATTTCCTTTCAAATTCAACAAAGTAATATGGATCTATCGTTTTCACTATCATAGAACTGTTGCAAGTTTGTTTTCCGAAAAGACACTTGGCTGACTTTGAACTAACTCCACCACGGATAGAGATCATCTCCTCTAGACAATGTTATAGAGGGCGTAAGGTACAACGTACAGTCTATTTGCAAAATAGTGGATATTTGCTAAAGGCTCACTATAAATAACAATAACATGCGTGCCAGCCAATACTAAAATTTGACATTAAGGTTGACGTGTTACCATGATGATGCTAGTAGTACCAATATGGACTCAGATTCATAATAAAAAATTCGTCATATCTGAAAAATTCGTTTGAACAAGTGTGTCGAACTTTGTTCGTGAAAAATCAAAATGATAGCTCACGACATTCTACCAAAAATAATAGTTATAATACAACAATAATAATAAAAAAGATGAGGCGATAATGCGAAAATGCCGAAACCTAAATCAAGTTATAGTTGAATGTACTAGGACTAGTAAGAATTATCAATCAAGAACCAAAGATAATAAGATATTTTTAATCCGTTCACTATAAAAAATCTCAAAGAAATTATGATGTAAAATAAACATATGAAAATCTCAACCCACTAGTTATATTGAATCAGGAACCCAATATATGAAAAACCTTGACCTACTCACTATAAAGAATCAAGAACTTGGATATAAGATTCAAAAAGAATGAAAGAAATACTTACTCAATAAAATTTCATCTTTTTATTGATCACTTAATTGTTTATTAAGCCTAATAGCATTGTAACTCAGTGATATCTCTCTAATCTCTTACGTAAGAGGTCTTAGGTTCAAATCCCCCTCCTATTTATAATGGCAAAAAAAAAAAAAATTTGTTTATTAAGCATATTTTTAAGCATGAAACAAAATCATGATAGGAAACAAAATTTTATCCTATGAACTAGGAAGAAATAATAATAATGATAAATTAGGAAAAATATATATAAGCAAACTACAAAATATTCATTTACTCCAAAATAAGGTAATTTGAGAATATTTAATTTGAGCTTCCTTAAATCTTTTCTTGGTTTACATCCAGACAACTTTCTTGTATCTAAGTTCCCGTGGCCAATAAAATTTTATGGTTTTATTTCAAATAACAACAACACCCACTCTAGTCTTCTCACTTTGTGAAGTCGGTTATATGGATGTTTACTTTGAAATACCATATTATGCCCAACATATACCAGATAGCCGCCATAAGCAAAGTTTATCAAAATATATCTTCGAAAAGGCCGCTAATGTCTGTCAAACTCTAGAAAAATCTCACTGAATATCTGTGGATTGTCAAAATGCTTACCTAGATCTTTGATGGAAAATTTAGTCAGCATATGAACGAAAGGTAATATTCACCATTTCTTTAACAACTGGCAAACTATCTTTTATTATTATTGTAAAGCCTGAAACTCCACTCATCGAGATATTGCCCACTATAGCCATACGCCACACGATTTTATTGTTTGGTGCTAATGCTTCCTATGAGCTCATCCATCTTTGGATTTTTTTACCCAGAGCAGGCTTAACTTTAGAGATCTAAAAATTCGAAGTCATCACACGAAAGGCATCTCTGTAATTAGAATTTCATTTTCTATATTTGTTGGGTATCACATTCTCCCCTACTTATAGCTCCAACATCCTCGTTAGTTTTGATATATAGATCCAAAACTATATCAAGTAAGGAGGACACTCCTCTACTTTCGGCTGATAAACTACTTTGATACCACCTATAACACTCCAAAACTCCACCTACCGAGGTATTATTCGCTTTAGCCACACGTCGTACAGTTTTATTCTTTGGTGCCAGTGCTTCCTAAATCACCTATCTTGGGATTGCTCTGTCTAGAGCAGACTTAAGTACCATTACACCAAAAGGCACATTGGTGATTAGAGTTCTATCAACTATATTTGAGCAGTATCACAATTATTATTATTATTTTCTGACTTTTATGTATTATAACATATAAAAATAATTTTAAAAAATCAACATTTTCGATTACAATGGAAGAATAATATTCATACCAATTCATATGGACGAGTAAGTGGATTGGAATTTGCTAAACTATTAATTAATTTAAAGGAGCTGGATGCACATCAATCCAAAAGAAACATATGATAACAAATTCTTGATTTACATAGTTTATTGATGCACCATTACCAAAATGTTTTTACTCGTAAAATATTCAATTATAAATTTAGTTTAATAGATTAAAATACTGAAAATTTTGAATATATATCCCACTAGTCAATAATTTAAAGATATAAACCTTAAGTGATAATGGCCATGAGAAGTGATCCACCATAAATTTTTCGACAAGGAGAATAAATGAAAGATGGACTTAAATCCTATATTCATATATAAGATCTGCCTATAAAAAATTTGAATTCGAGGTGTTGATATGAGGTAAGAGTTGCCTCTTTATCCTAATCTATAGC
Organism: Combretum micranthum; assembly: GCA_024138025.1. Classification (NCBI taxonomy): domain Eukaryota; kingdom Viridiplantae; phylum Streptophyta; class Magnoliopsida; order Myrtales; family Combretaceae; genus Combretum; species Combretum micranthum. The sequence goes on along the minus strand of JAMXBD010001696.1, from coordinate 101,203 downwards.
AAGACTCGCCTTTTTCTTTTGTATGTATATTTGCAAATGTAAAATGCAAGTTTTACTACTAACTAGGATAATGAGGCAGTGAGAGAAAAATTTCCTGCCTGCCTTCTTAAATTTGATCAGATGAGTCTCATCTCATTCTTTTCTTGCACAAACCTTTCCCTTCCTTCTGGCACCTCTCATTTTCTCTCCAAGTCTTCTCTTCTTCTCTCCAATCCTCTTCTTTACTCACAAATTTCCTCTTCTTCTTTTTTTTTTTTTTTTTCATTTCCTAATGTATGGTATTTTTTTTCATTTTTCTAAGAGTTGTATAGGCCACCATGAATAATTATGTTCGAGTTCTTGATCTTTTTCATTTTTCATATCTGATGTATTGGTATTTTTATTTTGATAATATACTATATAAATTATTATATAGTGTTAACCATATATAAACATTTATAAATAAATTAAATAATATATTAATATTAATATATATTTTTATTGAATATTTAATGTGTGTATATATATAAAGAGAAAAAAATTGAAAGAAAAAAATTGGATAAAAGATGTGAGACCCATTTTTAATTAAGGGTAAAAAAGAAAAAACAACCAAATTGAACCAATCCGCAAATCAAACCAGACCAAACCAAAAACATGATTTTCTAAACAATTTGGTTCTAAAATTTTCCAATATGAACCAATCTGTAAATTTAAGGTTGGTATGAAGAGATAAACCGAACTAAACCAAATATAAAAAACATAATAATATTTTACTTGTAATTATAAATTTTCTTATGATGATTGATTAGAGGTCATGTATTTTCTTATGGTATTACGACGATATTTATTACTTGATAAGTATGATTAATATTAAATTGCTCTTTTTATATTGCTTTTCAAATTTAAGATCTATTTTCTTGTTAGTGAACTAATATTCTATTATGTCAATCTTTTTAACTCTTTGGAGTATCGATGAATCTTATCATCTATTAGTTGTATAATATATCTTATTAGTGGATTACTTTTATTGGCGAGTAACTTTTGTTGGTAGACGATTAACTAAATGGTTTTATAGAAGATTACGAATTATGACTTAACATATTAGTTACTGATTGGTAGATGATTGATAAGTAACTGGATGAATTTAAGGACTATGAATTATGAATATGATGGTCTTATAAGATATTTATTGTTTAATTTGCAATTTGAATTTTGTAGAGCAATCTTTTTTTTTTTCTTTTTTCTCAAAGAAATTTTTCCCTAAAGAATTCCAACATTTGAATTATATACATAATTATACTTAAACATATACTTCCATGTTTTTTCCACAACATTGATGTTGATTATTTGCATATTTGCTATAACTCTCTCAAAAGTAAATAGTGTGATGTCTATATCTAATAGCAAGTATCAATTATATTAATATCAACCTTTTTTCCATTTTTAAATATTTGAATGTCTACATAAATGTAAAATATTAAAGTGAATTTTTTTTTAATTCAATTTGATATAATTCGTAATCCAATCAAACTAAACCGTCGTTAATAGTTTAAAAAATTCTAATCTAAATCAAACTATTATTTAAGAATATGGTTTGGAAAGAAAAAAAAAATAGAACCGCAAACTATGATTTGGTTAAGTTTTTAGTGAAAACCAAAACAAACCAATCCACACTCACCTTTCTTCTAATTAAGATAATGAGGAGTCTATCATTTAGTTTTGTGACATTCCATATAGGCTAAACGGTGATATTTGTCTTATTATCCTAGTTAAAGTCATCTCAGCTTATATGGCTTTAAGCTTGAAAAAAAAAAATGAATTCGTCTCAATAGGGCAAATGAGGGGATTTTTACTTTTATGAGGTAAAAAAATCCCACACTTGCCCACTTTCATACCGGTGATCTTAATCTTTTTTATAGAAATGTGAGTAAATCATGCAAACTACCCATGCAAGCACTCTTTCTATATCCATAGATAGGTAAACGACATTGGCCTTAGACTTGCACCCGATCTGTCGTAGTGGGTCTTGACCTGTGTCAATTTTCGTTTCTTCGCTTTAGGCTTGGGAACTAACAGGTCCAAGGAAAAAGTAAAATGTAAAAAGGATTAAAAAGTAAAAAATGGTCGAAGTTACTTAGTGTAGGTGGTCCTAGAACCCACCCTAGTCCTAATTTTCAAAACACACTAGTTAAATGCCGCCGTGCTTGATTTTCAAATTCAGAAAACAGCAAATGTGTCAAACCGGGATCGTGCTTCTCTTTACAAGAAAGGCATCCCAAGATGTTTGGAACAAGTTATAACCTAAGTGAACTGAACTCACTAAAAATAGAGATATTTGCTGTATCGGAATGCGGTGCTCAAAAATAAAGTCTACTCTAGTTATACGTACAAATTTAAACTTCATCCTTGGGATGAAAAACAAATATGGCAATTCAATTGATAGCCGCCAATATAACTTCACTCTCACGTCTCTTGTACTTATTTTTTTTCCACTATTGTGATCCATACTTAATACTATAAATACCATGTTGAATCCACCTTTTCTCTTCATCGCAAACATATATCCAAAATAATATTCGATTTCAACTTTGATTTTTATTTTTTCCATTCCTCGATTTTGATTTTTTCAGATTCTTATCTGTTCTTGATGGCTCGTTTAAGCAAAATTTCTTTGGTTTTTCTTGTCATTGGCATTATTATTGTCATTTCTCACGTTCCATCTCTTGAAGCAGGAAGGCTTGGGATCATGAAAAGGGTGGGTTTGGGGGCTTTTAAGGACAAATCTAGTCCATGCATGCCCATGCTGACCAAAAGCCTTGGAAAACGTCATTTTATTGTCGGGAACGATAAATGCAGTAGTGCAAGTACAAGGTCTAGTGAAATACATCTGGATAAACCTCCAAGCCCTGGGGTCGGAAACAGAAACTAGACGGATTACTCATGGCTTGTGGCTAAAAATCCATACAATGTTTTGTCTGGGTATCTTCTCATGGCTGGGAAAATTTCCCACTATTTATTATTTAAAGATTGAATATAATAAATAATGCATAATAAGCTATGATGTCTCATAATAAAGAGTGTGCTTGCAAATTTATGATATTGATTCATGTGTATGTGTACCCATTTATTATATATAGTAGTGGATTTTGTTTATAAATGGAATAAACAATATTACACTGTTTGTGGGTAGAAATCCATGTAATGTTTACCTTGATTACTACTCATGTGTGGGAAAAGCTATTCCCGCTATTATTTAAGATTAAATATCATTAAGAAAGCATAATCAGCTATATTTTACACAAAAAGTTTGCTTATTGTACATTTGTGATTTTCTTTTCATATGTTGTATTCATGGTACCCATTTATTATATGTATACTAGTAGGTTTGTTTTAAATAGAAGCAGTTACGCTTAGGATTGGAATATCATAAGAAACGCTCTATAAAGGGTAATACCTTGACTGTCTCATGTCCATAACAGTGATAAACATGAATACTTAAAAATTGAAATGCGAGAATTATAATATATGACTACTCATGAAAGTTTTATAATTAATAAAATTTTAACGTTTAATTATTGTAATTAGCTACCTTAACGTAACTTATGTCTTATGAATCCATTTTGTAAGCCCTAAATGATGTACACCAGCAAGACTAAAATGCACGTGCACTAGTGTGTGTATTTTACATTGACGTTGATTTCTTAAAAGAATGGAACATAAAACTATGTAGTATTGTCAATAGTTTTACCTTCATGCATGAAACGGTGTACATAACAACTTCTATCATACTTTCTCTTCATTTTCTCCGACAAGAGTGTTTTGAAAGTCAGTGCATGCGTTCACCAATCATATTTTAACACAAAAAAGGATTATTGATAGTTTATAAAAAAACTATTTTTTTATATTTAAAAATATGGTTATGAGTTCAAAAATAGTTGATATTTACTCTTCGCGTGTTTGTTAAACGTGACATATATTACTTTTAAAGTCTTTTTTTTTTTTTGTGAGAACATACATGGAATTTCAAACAAACTTCAAAAGATGGCATATTACAAAGTAGATGGCTCAAATTATAAGATCATATAAGCTTCAAACAAAATTCTTAAGAAGAAAACATAAGTAAAAATACAAGGCACCACAGATCTTGTACTATTACTTGAAGGATTAGAATATATAATAAAAGAATGTCAAAATCGCTATTGAAATTTTTTGTGTTTTATATATTTTACTCTTTTTAGGGGTCACATATATTTTACTCTTTGAAATTTAAAATTACCATGCATAGGGTAGCTATATTAGTGTAGCCACCACTAGCATTATAGAGGAACGTTGTTCTTTCATTAATTCGGCTCTAGAGTCGATGATGGAGATCGAGAATGGAGATATTGTGCATAAAATTCTTTCTTTGAATCCAAGTTGAAGTGCACACACAGTATATATGTATGAATATAGATCTTTATGTTGAAACTGATGAAAATTAGTATTTCATTCATCTTATCAATATACAAAGAAAAGTTTGTACATACAACTTTAGAAAAAGTTATTCTAAGAAAGTAAAAAAAATACAAGCTATTCTAAGAAGGTCAAAAATACTAGTTTAAAGGCATTAAATTACTCCCGCAAAACTAGCCAGTAGTAACGATATTCCATAAAAAAGTAGAAAATATGACAATCTAAACTTCCTAATATGATATGTTGACTAACCATGCTAAAATCCCCTCCCTTCCCCTTCCCCCTACCCCATCTTAAGTTGGTGCATAGATGTCTTCAATGCTTAACTTGACTAGTGAGTTATGGAATATCTCACTAGAAACAACTTTAGTAAGAATATCCGCTAACTGATCTTCTAATTTTACAAATGGAAACTAAACTATTTTTACCTCAAGTTTTTCCTTGATAAAATGCCGATCTACTTCAACATGTTTTGTTCTATCATGTTGGATCGGATTTTGTACAATTTCTATGGTTGATTTATTATCACAAAATAGGTTCATTGTAAAATTGAGTGAATATCCAATTTCTTCCAATAATTTTTGAGCTAAAGAAGTTCACAAAGTCCCTAAGTCTTGCTTCTGAATTCTGCCTTTGTACTAGACAATGCAACCACTTTTTGTTTCTTACATCTCCAAGTGACTAAAATTTCCACCCACGAAAGTGAGATATCCTAATGTACATCTTCTATCAGTACTACTTCCAGCCTAATCTGCATTTCTATAGCCATCAACATTTACATGCTCATATTTTATGAACATAAGTCGTTTTCCTAGGGATCACTTCAAGTATCTCAGAATTCGAAAGACAGCATATATTTTATCTTTCCTTGGATTATGCATGAATTGACTCACTAAGATTACGACATAGGCAATATCGGGTATAATGTTAGACAAGTAAACAATTTCCCTACAAGCTATTGGTATCTTTCCTCATTTGTGGGTGTTTGGTTAAGTGATCTCTAATCCATGATTTTGAACCATTAACGTGTCTATAGGCTTACAATCAAGCATTTCCGTTTCTGCTAGTAAATTAAGGATATATTTCCTTTGTGATAAAAATATACCTTAATTTGATCTAGATACTTCAATACCTAAGAAGTATTTTAATCCCAAAAAAAAAAAAATCCTCTTAAAATTCAGCAGCCAAGTGCCCCTGTAAACTAGACATCTCCTCTTTAGCCTTTCCTGTGATTATCATACCGTCAACATAAATTATCAAAGCTGTCACCATCCTTTTTCGATATTTGAAAAAAAGAGTATTATTAGAATTGCTTTGTTTAAAGCCATGCTTTTTCATTGCTAAACTGAATCATCGAAACCATGCTATAGGGAACTGTTTGAGTCCATAGAGTACCTTCTATAATTTGCATACAACTCTTGTTTGTGATGAACTAACAAAGCCAAATGGTATGTCCATATAGACTTCTTTTGCTCGGTTCCAGTATAGAAACATATTTTTCACGTCAAACCGTTGCAACAACCAATCAAGATTTGCAACAAAAGACAACAAAAGTCTGACAATGTTCAACTTTGCTACCAGCAAGAAGGTTTCATGATAATCTATACCATATGTTTGAGTATATCCCTTCACCGCTAATCTTGCCTTGTACCTTTCTATCAACCCATCTATCTAATGTTTGATAGAGAATACCCATTTACATCCTAAAGTTTTTTTCCTTCAAGTAATGACATAAGCTTCCATTTATCATTTCTTTGCAATGCTGTCATCTCTTCATTAATTATCGTGACCTATTTGGGTTTATGCAAGGCTTCTTGTATAGTATCTAGAACTTGTTCAGCTAAAAGAGTGTGCACAAAGGCTTTGAGTGGTGGTAATAATCTTTTGGTGCAAACATGGTTGGCAATTGGATACATTGTCTTCTTATCTCTAACAACATTTAGCGAGTACCAACTTAGTGGCTTGCCACGATTATGTATATCAGGTAATTTATAGCCAATAAAATCATTAAAATCAATGGGAGAAGAATTTAGAGATCGTACCTTTGGAATATTCTCAGGGGAGTGGTCATTTACTAAAATGGGAGAAATGGGTTAGTTTTGCTCTATTAAGAGTTGTTGTTCCAACTGAGGTTATGGCGTAATTAGGGGCTATTCTTGTTCACTTTTTGCTTAAGAGACATCATTTTTTTCTTCATGTCCTGTTATAAGATTCTTCCAACTACTTTGAATATCATCATATCTTGATTCCAAGTTGGTGTCTTCAAAAGGTGGCCAATTCTTCCAAATATCCTTATATGTTTTCCATGAAGAGAAGAATTAGGATCTAATTTACAAAAAAAAAGTCCTCTATTTCCAAAAAAGTGACATCTATTGTAGTATTTAAGCATCTAGTAGTAGGATCGTAACACTGATAACCTTTCTAATGTGTTGTATATCTTAGAAAAAGACAAAGAATAGCATATGGATCCAATTTTGTTCATTGGTTTTTATGAAGATGAACATAAGCAACACGTCCAGAAACTTTGGATGGATGCATTAAATTTGAAGGTAATTGCACATGGTGAGCAAGAGTCAGTAGTAAAGTCTCAAAATTTAAAACTCGATATGGCATTCGATTCAATAAATAAACAACAGTGACAACTGCATCTACACAGTAATGTTGAGGTACATGTGTAGATGTTAACAAAGCTCTTGTTGTTTCAAGAATGTGTTTATTTTTCCTTTATGCAATACCATTTTGTTGTAGCGTATGAGAACAAGTGGTTTCATGAAGCAAACCATGTGCTTGAAAATATTCTTTGAACTCTTTATTGTCATATTCTCCACCATTATTAGATCAAAGAATTTGAAGTTCAGCTGAAAAATTATGTTTTTATCATATTATGAAAAGTAACGAAAGACTCCAAATATGTCACTTTTATTTTTCAATACACAAAACCAAGTCATTCTTGTGCAATCAGCCACAAATGTTATGAAATATCCCAAACCTTCATATATACTAGAAATTGGGTTTAGATAGATTTGAATGAATTAAATTAATCATAGGATATAAATAGATAAGTTGACAAAGTTATATCAGTATTTATTTAAATGAAATTTGAGATTTGAAATCTAAATTCTCTAAACAAGTCATTGAAATGTTTAGAGAATTCCTAAACTCTTGATTCTTAACCTAAACACTAATTCCTAAATCTTTACAAAATTTGAGTTCATTTGCTTGAATAAAAATATCAGTTCTTAAACCCGAACTCAAATTAAATATCTTTTATCTAAAATAAATTCTCGAATTAAGTTCTTATTGCAAGTTCTTAATTTCTAACATATTGGTTCCGAAACAAACTTTTAAATACTCTTGAAACTATAGATATTTGATCTAATAATTCTAAAACTATACCTATAATCCTTTATATTAATTTAGTCCCTATCCTTTTCTTTTAGACCCTCTATCCTCTCTCTCTTTTCCCTCACTTTTCCCTTTCTTTCCTTTTAGCTTCTTTCACCGATGCCTTCCTTTCCCTCTTCCTTTCTTCTTCTTTTCTTTTCTTTCCTTCCAATTTTTTCCACAAATCTCAAGATTAAAGCGATCTAGAAGAATAATCAAAGCTAGAAGAGAAGCTAAATGAAGGAAAACAAGTTAGAAGTGTAAGGAAAGATCAAGTGTGCAAGTGTTCTAAAAAGATAAGTTGTTATTTCCTTGTTATCTTTGTTGTTTATTTATCTAATTGATGAATTGATGTTGAATTGGGTTGAAAGTGCTGTTTATTTTTGTAATTGTTGAGTTAAAAGTTAGATATGAGTTGAGTTTGAGGAAGAAGATGATGAATAGTGGTTATGGAGGTTGATGAAGTTTGAGATGTTTGATGTGGTGAATATGAAGTTTATGTTGTTTGAATGTTATATTAATCATATAACAAGCTTTGGGAAACTTTGGAATGAGTTTAAAGAACTTTGAGAAGTGTAAAATACATTCAAAGAACAAAGGATTTCGTAATTTTCTCGTTCCAGTGTGCACAACCTTATGCACGGCCATGCACATGCTCATGCAGGCCTTAAAATGCTTAAAACTTTGTCTCGGGTCACTTTGTCATGCCCAACACGCCTTCGAGCATGGCCATGCACTCGGTCGTGCAACATTCCCCTGTTTCGCAACCGTTTGTATTTTAGCCATAACTTTTTCATATGACCTCCAATTGAGGTGATTCAAGTTGCATTGGAAAGATTAAAAAGAGATCTAAACTTTTCATGTTTTGAGTTTTTACAAATTCGAAAATTATTGATGCTTAAATTTTAATTCTTTCCAGCTGCAATACTTTCCAAAACAAAAGTCAAAAACTTGTTTTTGTTTGTTAAATATGTTTTTGCTTAGGAAATGGATCTTTTTGAGCTAAAATGAGATAGATAAGTGATGTTTGATGTGTTAAGTGAATTAATTCATGTAATTAAACATGGGTTAAGTAGATTTATAGATTTAACAAATAATTAGATTAAATCTAGAAGTTAGTTATAAAATGAACTTAGTTAACAAACCTAGGTTCAACTTGACTAAATGAACTTGAATGAACTAAAATGGATTAGATTGTTTAACTTTGATGAATTTGGATAGGTTTAAGCTAACTTGGGATTAAGTGACTAGATCTTAGATATATAATGAATTGGTAATTAATCTAAGTCCAACTTGGCTTAATGAACTTTACTAAGCTAAAATGAATTAGATTGTCTAAGTTTAATCAACTTGACTTAGTAAATGAATCAAATGACTAATTTTAATCAATTTGGATAATGTTAAGCTAAAATGGGTTAATAACTATTAATTAGCTTAGATGAATGAAATAGGATGATCTTTGAATAATATGAGGAATATGTTGTTTCAAATGTGTGTTTATTTGGAAAATGAATGTTTTTGGTTTATGAATTCTTTGTTAACGCTTTTGTAATAAAACACTATAAATAAAGAGAAAAGAAATTTTTTGACAGACAAAGGAGAACTGTCCATATTTTAGCGGGGCGATATTCGCGGCCATAGTGGGGTTCCACATTAGTGTCTGATCAAATAGAGTTTAATAAAATGAGTTTGAGATGAATGGATAAATAGCTTAAGTTCCTATATGATTTTGATAAAGTAGATGATTAGTTTAGTTTAGATTCTTATACGAGTTCTTTCCTTAACAGAAGTAGATATCTAATTTATCTTCTCGATTATCTTCTGAAATTTCCTTCCAAGGCTATGTTTGGATTTCGTATATAAGGTACGCAGTAATGTGTTTGTTCTTTGCTTAGGATAGGCATATCTTTAATAAATTTTAATATAGAAAAACTTAAACCTTTGTTTGAATTGGATGTCTCTTACGCTATTTAAATCCATATCTGGCCTAGATGGCAGATTGGTATCTGGTTCGGGGAATAGCACCTTGCTCAGATTGGGGGCACGGTAGATTAGGCGCTTAGGCCACCCCTGTCTTTTGATAAGACTTTCCTAAGTGGTACGGCGGGTAACTGATGGGGAAAACGATATCGGCGTAACGTTTGCTTAAGCTTGGAATGAAATAATATGATTTAGTTCAAATGTTTATGGGAACAGTTGGACTAAGTGATGTTATGGACTAAGATAAGTGAAGTTGTGTAACGGCTATTAACCCTAGATGAAGTTACTTTCTCTTTTATGGATATATCATCTAGGAGATATAAGTATCCGAACTACTTATATCAACTCCTTGAGCGTCGTGATACGTTACTCAAGATCCCCTAGTATTACGGGCTATGCCGGAAGGTGGGGTTGCCTAGTCTGTATGAACAGTAGGGACCACTCAGGGAGGCGGACGTGATACTAGATCCTTGATGCCTGGAGTTTGAACACTCTCGTGTTGATTTGTTTACTTTAAAGAAAGATAATAACTTGTGATTGTCGCATTTGCATTTAGTTAAGCTCGTGTGTCACTCCGTGTGTGACTGTGTTGCTGTGTACTGGGCTTCAGCTCATTCTTGTTGTTGTTATTCTTTTTACAGGTTTTGTTGTTGATAAAGATGATGTTGATGATGATGAGTTCTTGTTGATGTTGGTGATGCTTGACTCGGGTTTTGGCCATGTGATGATTCAGAGAGAATTTGTGGATGAGTGAAGTGAGTAGGAGCGTGGATGTAGTTAGTTATTTTATTTCTTTTTGTATTGTATTAGTAAGAGCTGGATTTATAATTTAAACTTGTTATATTCTTTAAAGGGCATAGTAGAGCCTGTGTTCTGTAATTTAACTTTTGCAAAGCTTTGTTTAATCTAATAATTCTTTACTTGAGAAGAGTGAAAGTTTTGAAATGTCTTTATTTCTAAATTGTTTTATAAAATTTATTTCCGCTGCTAAATCCAGTTGTTGCCAGAATCTAACTAAATGATTTCATAATCTAAAATCGAATAGCAATGTTCAACATAAACACCTTCTTTAAAGACAACCTTATGTATAATTCGTAAGAGTTATACGTAGTTGGGGACTTGGTGTGCTTAATTTGAGAATTGAGCATGTCAGGTCTTTACATGTTATAAACCATCTAATTCCTAAAGAGATTGAAAGAGAAGTTGGACCTCAAACATTTGAATGCATTAATGTAAATGGTTGTCTCACATTTTTTCAAATTTGTTGGATAAGGGATACGATGACTCTTTGCTATAATACAGCTCTCACATTTAAAAACAGATTCATGTAAATTAAAGAACAACTTTAGAAACAACTGCTTCAAGTACGAAAAAGATAGATGTCCAAGTCTATAATGCCACAACCAAATCGGTCTCTCTTGATCACCAATTCGACCCATAGTATTTGCTCTTCCAAGATTAAAACCATCATGTAATATGGCCCATTTCTTTCACTACCATGACCAATAATCTCCTTGCTAAAAATATCATGAAATAGACAAAAACTTGGATGCATTATGACAAAATAGTTCAATTCCTCAGTCACTTATCCTATTAATAATAACTTTTGAGAGTGATGAGACCAACATAGTATTTGATAAAACAAAAGAATGTGTAAGTACCATTGTTCCAATCCCTGAAACTGGATATGTCATCCCATTAGTGTTAGCAACACAAGTCTAATTTTGTTGAGTAGTTGCAACTAAGTCTTTTGGATCAAATGTCATGTGATCACTTGCTTCTGAATCAATAATCCAATAATTGTTACCTGAATCAGCAATGAGTTTATTTGCAATAACAAAAGAGGTGTTCTATTATGATATGATAGTTGGAGAACAGTTCCCTTATGGCATAAGGGATAGTTGAGATTCGGTATTCCCATAATATGTGCAATCTCTAACTTTCATTTCTCTATCTCTCCCTATCTATTTTGCTTTTTCTTTTACAAAGTCTTAGAATCTATGCTATGATACCATGATGAAAATTGAGATATTAAAAAATACTAGTCTAAATACATTAAATTACTCTCATAAAATTAGCCAATAATAATGGTATTCCATAAAAAGTAGAAAAACGTGTCCATCTAAACTTCCTAACATGATCTGTTGATTGCCTATGCTAACAGAAACAGTATATAATTGTACAAGAACAATGCAAAGAAAGTTCCAAATAATTGAAAATATATCAATCACAACCTTATGTTAAAAGTATATGCTATTAGAAAAATAATGTTCTATAACAACAAAACCTTTTTTTTTTTCCTTTTACTTATAAGTGATAAACAATAAATAATAAAATAATAAAGAAAACCACAATTTAATAATAAAACCGCATTTTCAGAAAAAATTCATTGAATGGCAATGCAAAACCTCCATTATTAACAAACAATTATAAGATTACAATGTTTTTTTTTTTAACTAGTTAAAATACCAAAAATCAAACTCTTAAAAAATCTTCACTTAACATTTTATTGGTTCTCATTTCTCAAAAGTCTACTAAGATCTTTCATGCAAATTTTGGTTAGCATATTAATGATAGGGTGACATTCACTTTTTTTTTTTTAGAACAACCAGCAAATGTCTTTTATTATAATTTTTTCTTTTTCTTTTTGTTGACTTTTTATGTATTATAATATAAAAGTATTGAAAAAAATCAACACTTTCAATTTCAACGGTAGAATACTATTCATACCAGCTTATATGGGCAAGTTTGTTAAGAATGATTTGATTGGAATTTGCATAACTATTAATGTAAAGGAATCATATGCACATTACATGCAAAAGAACACATGATAATATATCTCTAATTTCTATTGATTTACTAATATACCATTACCAGAATGTTTTTACTTGTAAAATATTCAAATATAAATTTAGTTAATAAAGACAAAATACTGAAAATTTTGAATATATCTTCCGCTAGTTAATAATTTAGATATCTAAACCTTAATTGATAATGATCATGATTGATCCACCATCAATTTTTTTATAAGAAGAATGAGCGAATGTGTAAACCCCGAATACTTCTATCATAAGATATGACCCTAAATTAGAAATTATGAAGTCGACTAGTAACCTTAAGAGTTAATTAGAAACCCTAGTTTAGATAGATACTCTAAATTTGATCGGTTTGGAACTCATAGACTTTATAAAAGGAATTCTTGAACCTCAAGTGATTCCAAAAACAAGATTTATTATTCCGAGTTAATAATTCAGATCTTGATTAAAGGAAACTTCCACTCCTAAACCCGAATCTTTATCAAACAGATGGGATATATAGGAAAACCTAAATATGAACATTAAGTGATTACCTTAGTATTTGAAAGAAACCGGGAATTAAAAACAAGGTTTAGTAATGAACCTATATTTAGATTGGAACCCTAAAATTTGAGAGTTTTAGTCAGTAATAAACTACTTTGATAAGATTTCATAGTGAGTATCCGAATCTAATATATATAACTAGTATAGCCTATATATTAGTAGTAATATTACGTAAATGACTTAATAGGATTTTTAGCTAGGAAATTGTGATTTCAGGGTAAACGTTTAGGATTATAAATACCCAATAAAAACATAAACTGATGTATAACTTGAGATCTAGACCTCAAATTTAGAATCGAATCGTACTAATATTCGAATTAGGGTTTTCTAAAGCCCTTGGAGCCTGAAACGAAAATTGACCCGAGAGGCTTTTTCAAATTCAAATCGCGTGGGATGAATTTTTCTTAGACAATTAGATACGTTTTATTAAAGTTTAAAATTGTACTTTTGTTAAACTAACACTTCATTGGATTCATTAAAAATCTTTGTATATGTATATGTACATATATAAGCTAAAATACCCTAATAGTGTATTAAACTACCGAAAACTTAACTAAATAACATCTAACTATTATATAATATATATATATATATCAATTCGGCTTGCTGGAGACGTTTTTATCCAAGATTGAAGGGCTGTGATGTCCTTGAGAGATGTGAGCCGGTTTTCTTCAAATCATTTGCCAAAAGTCAATCCAATCCTCTACAAAACAAATGAAATTGTGCCAGATCATCCTTGCCTTAATTACAATCAAACAAGGGAAGCAATGGATATCAAACAAGAGCAATTTGTATCAGATATCACGGAGGAATGCGGCTCAAACTCGCATTCGTATATATACATAAATGAGCAAACGAACTCGGACGGACAAACAAATGAAATCCAAACTCCTCCAAACTTTCCAGAACACATTTATATATCATTAGGAGTAGAACCAACTTAGGAACAGATTGTTAAACGCCCATAATCATCCAGTTCGAAAATTTAAGCAAAATCTGGAAAAACGCTCAAGAACATGCTTAGGTGAGTCGATCTTATTCCGCGAGTGTTCTTTCAATTTTAAGGATGTATACTGATTATAAACATCTTAGGAAGCTAACCAAAACAATTAGGAGCTTCGGATTCACGATAACTACAACGAAGGTATTTTTCTAAACCCTAGCCGAGCTTATGATTTGAGAACATGAATAGCATGTTGTTTTTAAGTTATGATTCTTGGATACATAGTTTATTGTCATTAGGAGTCTTTTGGAACTAAAATCATGTTTTGACGTCGGGATTCTCGAAAATGAACATGAATCATCGGAGAAGACGATGAACAGTGATTCCCGATGAGCCCAGGCTGTTTGTACGGGCGTACAACCCCTCTTCCAGAACGTTGTACGGGCGTACAACCCTCAGACCGAACTTTGTACGGCCGTACTAACCCATATACTCCTCAACCAGAGCTTTGCACGGGCGTACTTAACCCCGTGTAGCTCTCTGCTCGCAGTTTTGTACGGGCGTACTCATGCCCGTGCAGCCCTCTGCCAAGTAACTTTGTACGGGCGTACGCACCCCGTGCACGCCTCGGCCAGAAGAGAAGAAAAACGAATTTAAGTATACATAAGTATATACTAATTAATTATTTAAATAATTTTAGAACGTTTACTAATTGTTTTCTGCATTTAATTATTTTCTGAAATAGTAATAGTAATATTATAATATAATAGTATTAAATCCAAAAATCATTTATTTATTTATTTATTTAAATTTAAAAATAAAATTCTTTTTATGATTTATTAAATAATTTAAAAGATAATGGAGAGTACAAGAATCTAGAAATTAGAGTTATGTCAAAAGAATTAGCTGAAAATAAAACAGAAACCCAACCGACCAATAGGACACATAAATAGCTAATTTGTATAGTTTAAAATTTTAATAATTATATTATTATTTATCTCAATAGGTGATTCGGGTATTGGAGAGGACCTACCTGAAGATTACTACGATTGAATAGGATGGGCAGGTGAGTGACTCAGTCTTATTACATTGGTTGTTTTGTACTGGTAGTGAACCTAAATAAAAAGATAATAAAAATTGGTGATCTGTTTTGTGAAAGTGTGTATTGTATTCCTTGATTGCATGTCACTTAAATAAGTGATAACAAATTGCGTGTATCTTGATAATGTATGTAGTATCAAGTTGAGTGTCTGTATTGCTTGATCACCCCTAAATTGACTAAAAACTACTGGTACCATAATGTAAATAAATCATGCATTACATACTATGCATAAAAGCATTGAGTAAGTGGTAGCCTACTACGTGTTAGTTCTCGGATCTCTGGTAAGGCTTGAATTATCTAGGCCAGAGGGCTAGTAGTTAATTGCAAGATTACTTTTGTTCTGTTAGTACCATAAGAACTACATGGTAAACGAAGGACGCCGCTTATGGTATTACGTGAGAATAACTAACACTTAGTGGAGTT
Source organism: Combretum micranthum (assembly GCA_024138025.1). Classification (NCBI taxonomy): domain Eukaryota; kingdom Viridiplantae; phylum Streptophyta; class Magnoliopsida; order Myrtales; family Combretaceae; genus Combretum; species Combretum micranthum. Next base: position 85,581 of record JAMXBD010001696.1, on the reverse strand, counting down.
TCTAAAGCTAAACAGGAAATAAATAATGAAACATGATAAGTATAAAGAGATAACTAAATTGAGATTGTTATTTCCTGAAAGCTTAAGTCTCTCCTGGGTAGGTGGACCATAGATTGGATCCTTCAACCCCGATGGGAGGGCGTAAATCTTCATCCTGTTTGGATTCCGGGTTATCCAAGCTTGTAATGTTCATTTGTGTGATTGCTGCATTTCATATGATTGATTAATAACTTGTATGCTATGTGTAATAAGTTCTGGTTATTCACTGAGCTCGTGTTTTAGCTCACACTCCCACAGTCCTTTCAGGTTCACTCTGCGACCGTGGCTCATTACTAGCAGGAGCATGGTCCCGGTAAGAGAATAGAAGCCAGAAGTTTAAAGTTTAGTATAGAATTAGAATATCTATATCTGTAATAGTCTTATGGTGCATGTAATGCATTAGAATCATCAGTTAAGGTTGTAAGGAATTCTGAAGCATGATCTGTAATATAGTTTGTAATAGTTGTTTACTAATTTACATCTTATATATGTTTGTTTATTCCATCCAAGCAACTAAAAGATCCTGTTTTTAAAAATGTCATTCCTAGAAGGTAATCTAATAATGTTAATCGAGTGGTTCTTGATTATTATTATTAGAATACCCTCGGGGCGTGACAGATTTAAGTTGGTATCAGAGCATGGTTGCTGGTATAGGAAAAACAAATATATGTAAGAAGTTGAATTAGTAATGTGCAGTTAAAATACCAATTTAGATCCAGTAGAACCATGTGAGTTAGTGGATAGTTATTAGTAAATTAGATGCACAATTAGGAATAAAATCTGTGTGATTACTAATCATACAAATTTTATGTGCAGTCCAATCCCGCAGTTTGTCATATTAAATGGCAAATCTTTAGCATGATGGAGAGGAAACCCTTACAGATTATAGGCGCCGACTCCGAGTCTTAGTAGAAGATTTGGCATTGTCTGGCATTACAAAGACCCTGGATGAAATTTTCAGCACTTGGAAGAAAGGTTTACAACCCATGTTGAAGACTTGGTTGTTTTTAGTAGAAAGAGCTTTTCCAGATAATGGCACAGCAGTAGAAACCTCTACAGGTTTGAGAGATTGATCATCCAGAAGGGGGAGGCATAGAGATTGATAATATAGCCTTCATTGTGTCAGCCCGATCAGTGAGACCTGATCTTCCAGACTTTAGGATTGGATTCCTATTGGAGGTGATTGGGTATATGCACATGATATCAGGTATGATCATGCCTTAGTCCGGGAGGATACTGCTCCTGATGATGAGAGGATGCTGACACATGTGATCAGAAGTCATCTTTCTAGAAGTATTTTGACAAACAGGCCCCCTATCATACCAGAAGAAGAAGGTGAGACTCAGTCCATTAGGAGATCAGCTAATAAAAGAAGACAAGCAGCTATGCAGACCACAGTGGTTATGCAAAGTGTGACTACAGCCATGATAGATGAAAAAGAAGGGTAAAAAGAGAAGGAAGGAAGCAGAAAAATTTGTCTCCAATTATAATTATGCTCATTGGACTGGGACTGCTCATGGGGGTGGATTGAGGAAGATGTGACACCTTCTGATGTTATGAGGAGACCTGCTACTAAAGGTATCCGGATGATGGATACCAATCTGACTTTAGCACCACCAGGGAGTAAGGAGGATGAGAGTGATGATAGTAGTTCAGAGGAGGAGGATCTATCCACAGTTGGCCCTCGGGAAGGGCAAGGGACCTCTGTACCCTAGCCCATAGAGTAGCCTTGATATATGCTTATAGTAACTATATACTAATGTACTGTTTTGATGAACTTTGTCATATGAATATGTAGTATGAAGCATGATAACCTTGAAGTAGTTGTGAGGAAAATAGAACTAGTGTTAGTGCAAATTTTGGATTGTACATAAAGCACTAACTAATAATATTATGTGTGTTTTGATTATGAATATGGATGTGAAATATGTATGATTACTTGTAATCTTTCCTCGAGTTGAGTTTTGAAATTAATTCAAGTACTATGTTTTATGATACTAGAATGCCAAGAGGAAGAGGCAGGGGTAGAAATGCAAGGATATTTGAAAATTCCCAACAAATGCTCCTCCACCACCTCAAAATCACTAGAGGATGTGTTGAAAAACCTGCAACAACAAAATGTGTTAATTTTACAAGCTCTACAAAATATGCGAGCTACACATGCGGTACCTCCAACTGGAGTACCAGAAGCTCCTCCTGTGAACACTGGGAGGAATGAAAGATATACTACACCTGCCAATTTCAAGAAAATGGACCGGTAAATCCAAATGAATCGGCGGCTGAGGTACAAGGACCAATAAGATATGAACCAGAATTACCACCGCCACCACCATTGCGTCCTCAAAGAAATGTGTTGCCTGAATTTATCAAATGCAATCGGTACTTTGAAGGATTACCTGGGAAGCCAGAAGAAGCTGAAGATGGCTAGCTCAGATTGAACGATCTCTTGATGTATTCCAGGTACCGGAAGCTTTAAGAGTACCGTATGGAACTTATTTGCTTCGGCTGAGAGCAGATTATGGTGGAACTCTAAACAAAGGATATTGCCTCAACCCATCAGTTGGGAAACGTTTAAACAGGAATTCTAAAGAATATTTTCCCAGCAGTTTAAAAGCAAAGTACAGTACTGACCTGATGAATCTAACACAAGGCAGTAAGACAATTGATGAGTATGAGCACGAATTCAATCGGTTGCTCCAATTTGCACCAGATGCTTATAGAGATAGTGATGAATTAAAGAGGCAAACTTTCATGGCAGGATTAGAACCCAATTTTCAAAGGAGACTAGCCGAGTTTGAAATTTCCAACTTTGCAGCCATGATTGAGAAGGCCAGAACCATTGAACGTGCCAAGAAGTATGAAGTTGAAAGATATAGAAAACGAGGATTGACATTTGGTAAAAGAGTTTGAGGAAGCAGGGACAAGTTTTGTTCCTAAGAAAAAGAGATTCTTTAAACCTATGGGAAATGTGAAAAATAGGAATGTTGAAAATGTTTCGTGCTGGAAATGCAAGGGAGCTCATTACCCGAGGAACTGTCCACATCTACAACAAAAATGTTATTACTGTGGTGAAAGTGGACATATGGTCTTCGCATGCCCAAAGAAAAGTAGTGCAACTTGTTTCATTTGTAAGAAGATTGGACATATATCAACTCATTGTCCACAACGAGTGAATGCAGTTGCTGGATCTTCCAATCCTAAAGGCATTGCCAATACAACTGGACCTAAGAATGGAAATGCTAGTACTAGCAAAGCCATGACAGCAGCAAGGGTATATGCTATGCAAGGAACCCCAATTGAGGAAGGAGAAATAGAAGAGGAGGATGGAGAAAATGTGTGGGATGAAGCTGATCCAGACGATTACAGTCTCATTGCAGGTACTTAATTGATAATTAATTGTTTATTTAAGTAGTTTAGTCGGTATAACCCTACTTGGATAAACAAACATTCTGTAGAGAATAATAACCTATGTTTAATAATTAGGAACAATCCAATTGAATGGTCAACCTGCTTATGCTTTATTTGATACGGGAGCAACACATTCTTTTATCAATACTGGATTAGCAAGGAGATTGGAATATCCCATCGAGACCATGACTAAGGAACTAGGAGTTACTACACCCACGGAGATTTAGTGATGGCTCGTGAAACTATGAAGGGATATCCATTAGAAATTGGGGACAGAAATCCTTTGCTAACTTAATTGGTGGACATCCAAAAATATGATGTTATCTTAGGTATGACATGGCTGACTGCTGTAAAAGCAAAAGTCGATTGTCGTCTTAAGACAATATCTTTTATGAATGACCAAGGAGAAAGAAAAGAGTTTAAAGGGGAAGTCCTCAAGAAAGTCGAAGGGCGAATGATGACCATAGAGGGTGAAAATGAAATAGATATGGAATCAAGCGGGGATAATCATGGAACGATTGAGGATGAATCCAAGAAGATAGATGTTCATACTATCAGAACAGTATGCGACTATCCAGAAGTATTTCCTGATGAATTACCAGGATTACCCCCACATAGAGAAGTGGAGTTTTCATTGAATTGATACCTGGACAGAACCGTATCAAAAGCTCCATATCGCATGGCACCAGTAGAATTGAAGGAACTAAAGGTGCAATTACAAGAATTGATGGATAAAGGATTTATCAGACCAAGTGTGTCACCATGGGGAGCACCGTCTTGTTTGTCAAGAAGAAAGACGGTTCATGAGACTCTGTATTGATTACAGAGAATTAAACCGAGTAACTATAAGAACAGATACCTTTGCCCCGAATTGACGATCTTTTCGATCAATTAAAGGGAGCAAAGGTGTTTTCGAATTGATTTGAAATCTGGTTATCATCAAATCCGAATCAAGGCAGAAGATATACCAAAAACGGCATTCCGAACTAGGTATGGTCATTATGAATTCCTAGTTATGCCATTTGGATTGACAAATGCACCTGCTGTTTTCATGGACTTATGAATCGCGTTTTCAAACCTTTATTGGATGTTTGTGTGATTGTCTTCATAGATGACATACTAATATACTCGGTTACAGAGGAACAACATGATGAACATTTAAGAACCGTATTGCAGATACTACAAAGCAATCAGCTTTATGCCAAGTTGTCCAAATGTGAGTTTTGGCTCAAAAGTATATCCTTTCTAGGACATATTGTGTCAGGAGATGGAATTTCGTTGATCCTGCTAAGATTAAGGCTATTGTGGAATGGAAAAGACCTGGAACTGTTACCGAGATAAGAAGCTTCTTAGGATTGGCAGGATATTATCGGAAATTCGTACAAGATTTCTCAAGAATTGCACGACCACTGACACAATTGACCAAAAAGAATGAAAAGTTTGTATGGAATGAGAAACGTGAATGGAGTTTCCAGGAGTTGAAAAAGAGACTGGTTTCTGCACCAATACTAGTTCTGCCCAATGACCAGGATCCTTACACTATTTATAGTGATGCATCCAGGAATGGTTTGGGATGTGTATTAATGCAGAATGGAAAGTGATAGCCTATGCTTCTAGACAGTTAAAACCACATGAGATGAATTACCCTACTCATGATCTAGAATTAGCGGCTATCGTCTTTGCACTCAAAATTTGGCGTCATTATTTGTACGGGCAGAAGTGTGAAATATACACAGATCATCAGAGCTTAAAATATATATTCACCCAGAAGGAATTGAACATGAGGCAACGTAGATGGTTGGAGTTAATCAAAGACTATGATTTAACCATCAATTACCATCCTGGCAAGGTGAATGCAGTGGCAGATGCTTTGAGCCGTAAAAATTATGGAGAAGTAGCCTCAATGTTGACAGAACAGAAAGAGCTCATTAGGGAATTTGAAAATTTAAAGTTGGAATTTTCAATACAAGGTCTGGACGCAGAACTGAGCAGCTTAACCTTGGAACCCACTTTACTACAACGAATAAAAGAGGCTCAAGGAAAGGATGAAGAATTGCAGACAATCATCAAAAGAACATCCCAAGGGAAATATAAGGATTTTCAAATAGATGAAAATGGAGTATTAAGGATGAATAAGAGATTGTGTGTGCCACATGATGAAAGTTTGAAGAAAGAGATAATGAATGAAGCACACTATTCGGATATACCATCCACCAGGCGAAACTAAGACCTACCAAGAGCTGAGAAGTGCATATTGGTGGAACGGGATGAAAAATGACATTGCTCAATTCGTAGCCCGATGTGAAATATGTCAGAGGGTAAAAGCGGAACATCAAAAACCAGGAGGATTGTTGAAACCATTGTCTATTCCAGAATGGAAATGGGATCAAATATCTATGGATTTTGTGTGTTCGTTACCTAAGACAAGTGCAGGTTATGATGCTATTTGGGTTATTGTGGATAGACTCACTAAATCAGCCCATTTCTTGCCAATCAATATGACCTATCCTTTGGAAAAGTTGGCCCGGTTATATTTAAAGGAAATTGTGAGATTACATGGGATACCAGCTAATATAGTGTCAGATCGAGATCCACGGTTTGTTTCAAGATTCTGGCAAGGATTACAAAAAGCATTGGGAACTCAGTTGAGGTTTAGTACGGCCTATCATCCCCAGACTGATGGACAAACAGAAAGAACAATTCAGACAATGGAAGATATGTTGAGATCATGTATCTTGGAATTTAAAGGAAATTGGGATCAACATTTGCCACTAGTGGAATTTGCATACAATAATAGCTACCATTCAAGTATAGGGATGCCACCTTATGAAGCTTTATGGTAGGAAGTGTCGATCTCCATTATTCTGGGATAATCTGGAAAGAGTACTAGTTGGACCCGAACTGATTCAAGAAACAATCAACAAGGTTTCAGTGATAAAAAGAAGGATGAAAGAAGCCCAGATAGACAGAAAAGCTGGGCAGATTTGAAAGACGGGAACTAGAATTTAAGGAGGGAGAACATGTTTACCTGAAAGTAAGCCAATAAAAAGTCTTCGCCATAGACAAGTAAAAGGAAAGCTAAGTCCGAGATACGTAGGGCCATTTGAAATACTGGAACGAGTGGGAAATCTAGCGTATCGTCTTGCTTGCCACCCAAACTATCTGGTATACATAATGTTTTTCATGTGTCGGTACTAAGGAAGTATGTACCAAATCCAGATAAGATTGTTGAGCTGGAACCAATTGATCTGAAAGAGAACTTGACTTATGAAAAGCACCCTATCCGAATCCTAGACAAGAAGGTCAAGTTCTCAGAAATAAAGAAATCCACTACGTCAAAGTGCTATGGGATCCTTGGACTGAAGAAGTAACTTGGGAGTTGGAAGAGGAAATCAAGAAGAATTATCCACAGCTGTTCGAAAATCCAGGTACGCTCTCAAGCTTTGAGGACAAAGCTTATTTTAAGGGGGGGAGAAAATGTAAACCCCGAATACTTCCATCATAAGATATGACCCTAAATTAGAAATTATGAAGTCGACTAGTAACCTTAAGAGTTAATTAGAAACCCTAGTTTAGATAGATACTCTAAATTTGATCGGTTTGGAACTCATAGACTTTATAAAAGGAATTCTTGAACCTCAAGTGATTCCAAAAACAAGATTTAGTATTCCGAGTTAATAATTCAATCTTGATCAAAGGAAACTTCCAATCCTAAACCCGAATCTTTGTCAAACAGATGGGATATATAGGAAAACCTAAATATGAATATTAAGTGATTACCTTAGTATGATAGAGACCGGGAATTAAAACAAGGTTTAGTAATGAACCTATATTTAGATTGGAACCCTAAAATTTGAGAGTTTTAGTCAGTAATAAACTACTTTGATAAGATTTCATAGTGAGTATCCAAATCTAATATATATAACTAGTATAGCCTATATATTAGTAGTAATATTACGTAAATGACTTAATAGGATTTTTAGCTAGGAAATTGTGATTTCAGGTAAACGGTTAGGATTATAAATACCCAATAAAAACATAAATTGATGTATAACTTGAGATTAGACTTCAAATATAAATCGAAGTACAATAACCAAATTAGGGTTTTCTAAAGCCCTTGGAGCCTGAAACGAAAATTGACCCGAGAGGCTTTTCAAATTCAAATCGCGTGGGATGAATTTTTCTTAGACAATTAGATACGTTTTATTAAAGTTTAAAATTGTACTTTTTGTTAAACTAAACACTTCATTGGATTCATTAAAAATCTTTGTATATGTATATGTACATATATAAGCTAAAATATACCCTAATAGTGTATTAAACTACCCGAAAACTTAACTAAATAACATCTAACTATTATAATATATATATATATATATATATCAATTCGGCTTGCTGGAGACGTTTTTATCCAAGATTGAAGGGCTGTGATGTCCTTGAGAGATGTGAGCCGGTTTTTCTTCAAATCATTTGCCAAAAGTCAATCCAACTCCTCTACAAAACAAATGAAATTGTGCCAGATCATCCTTGCCTTAATTACAATCAAACAAGGGAAGCAATGGATATCAAACAAGAGCAATTTGTATCAGATATCACGGAGGAATGCGGCTCAAACTCGCATTCGTTATATATACATAAATGAGCAAACGAACTCGGACGGACAAACAAATGAAATCCAAACTCCTCCAAACTTTCCAGAACACATTTATATATCATTAGGAGTAGAACCAACTTAGGAACAGATTGTTAAACCCATAATCATCCAGTTCGAAAATTGAAGCAAAATCTGGAAAAACGCTCAAGAACATGCTTGAGGTGAGTCGATCTTATTCCGCGAGTGTTCTTTCAATTTTAAGGATGTATACTGACTTATAAACATCTTAGGAAGCTAACCAAAACAATTAGGAGCTTCGGATTCCACTGATAAGCTACAACGAAGGTATTTTTCTTAAACCCTAGCCGAGCTTAATGATTTGAGATCATGAATAGCATGTTGTTTTTAAGTTATGATTCTTGGATACATAGGTTTATTGGATCATTAGGAGTCTTTTGGAACTAAAATCACGATGTTTTGACGTCGGGATTCGTCGGAAATGAACATGAATCATCGGAGAAGACGATGAACAGTGATTCCCGATGAGCCCAGGCTGTTTGTACGGGCGTACAACCCTCTTCCAGAACGTTGTACGGGCGTACAACCCTCAGACCGAACTTTGTACGGCCGTATTAACCCATATACTCCTCAACCAGAGCTTTGCACGGGCGTACTTAACCCCGTGTAGCTCTGCTCGCAGCTTTGTACGGGCGTACTCATGCCCGTGCAGCCCTCTGCCAAGCAACTTTGTACGGGCGTACGCACCCCGTGCACGCCTCGGCCAGAAGAGAAGAAAAACGAATTTAAGTATACATAAGTATATACTAATTAATTATTTAAATAATTTTAGAACGTTTACTAATTGTTTTCCTGCATTTAATTATTTTCTGAAATAGTAATAGTAATATTATAATATAATAGTATTAAATCCAAAAATCATTTATTTATTTATTTATTTAAATTTAAAAATAAAATTCTTTTTATGACTTTATTAAATAATTTAAAAGATAATGGAGAGTACAAAAATCTAGAAATTAGAGTTATGTCAAAAGAATTAGCTGAAAATAAAACAGAAACCCAACCGACCAATAGGACACATAAATAGCTAATTTGTATAGTTTAAAATTTTAATAATTATATTATTATTTATCTCAATAGGTGATTCGGGTATTGGAGAGGACCTACCTGAAGATTACTACGATTGAATAGGATGGGAAGGTGAGTGACTCAGTCTTATTACATTGGTTGTTATTGTACTGGTAGTGAACCGTAAATAAAAAGATAATAAAAATTGGTGATCTGTTTTGTGAAAGTGTGTATTGTATTCCTTTGATTGCAATGTCACTTTAAATTAAGTGAACAAATTGCTTGTATCTTGATAATGTATGTAGTATCAAGTTGAGTGTCTGTATTGCTTGATCACCCCTAAATTGACTAAAAACTACTGGAACCATAATGTAAATAAATCATGCATTACATACTATGCATAACAAGCATTGAGTAAGTGGTAGCCTACTACGTGTTAGTTCTCGGATCTCTGGTAAGGCTTGAATTATCTAGGCCAGAGGGCTAGTAGTTAATTGCAAGATTACTTTTGTTCTGTTAGTACCATAAGAACTACATGGTAAACGAAGGACGCCGCTTATGGTATTACGTGAGAATAACTAACACTTAGTGGAGTTTCTAAAGCTAAACAGGAAATAAATAATGAAACATGATAAGTATAAAGAGATAACTAAATTGAGATTGTTATTTCCTGAAAGCTTAAGTCTCTCCTGGGTAGGTGGACCATAGATTGGATCCTTCAACCCCGATGGGAGGGCGTAAATCTTCATCCTGTTTGGATTCCGGGTTATCCAAGCTTGTAATGTTCATTTGTGTGATTGCTGCATTTCATATGATTGATTAATAACTTGTATGCTATGTGTAATAAGTTCTGGTTATTCACTGAGCTCGTGTTTTAGCTCACACTCCCACAGTCCTTTCAGGTTCACTCTGCGACCGTGGCTCATTACTAGCAGGAGCATGGTCTCGGTAAGAGAATAGGAGCCAGAAGTTTAAAGTTTAGTATAGAATTAGAGTATCTATGTCTGTAGTTTTATGATGCATTTAATATGCATTAGAATCATCAGTTAAGGTTGTAAGGAATTCTGAAACATGTGATCTGTAATAGTTTGTAATAGTTGTTTACTAATTTACATCTTATATATGTTTGTTTATTCCATCCAAGCAACTAAAAGATCCTGTTTTTAAAAATCATGTCATTCCTAGAAGGTAATCTAATAATGTTAATCGAGTGGTCCTTGATTATTATTATTAGAATCCCTCGGGGCGTGACAGAATGACGATTTTAGATCCCATTTTTCACACATAAGATCCTTAATCTTATTTATAAAAACATTAACAGAAGTAACATTTATAGATGGATGACCTATCTTTTATTCGAGTAATTATTCTTAGTAAATCACGCACACTACCCATGTAAGCCTTTTATATCTGCTTAAAAATGTAGACATGGGAATGAGGTGCGTTCGCCCCATCTCCGCCACTAATCGCAACAAATCACCTAATCGCTTGGCCCAAGATTTGCACCCAACTATCGTGATTAGGGGCGTATCAAAATATTGATGAAATCGAAAAAATGAATCGAAATCAAAAAATCAATCAAAAAAATATGATTAATTGGTTCGTTGGCTTTGGTTTGAGATTATACGTTATTTATTTATTTATTTTTCGGTTTCGATTTCGATTTGTAACCACAAAAAAACAACAGCTAGTGGTTAATCATTTTCAATATTTAAATATATTATATATATTTACATCCATATAATATTTTTTAATATAATATATATAATATATATACGTATGATTTACAATGTTAAGTTCTTTGGATTTGATTAAAGTACCATTGTCCTATGTTTGATGGGAGTTAATGTGGTAATTGATTTGGTTTATTTTTGTTGATGATGATACATCCAAAAGCTTATTTTTCCCCTTTTTCTTAATATGATTTTCTTTTTTTAGCTCTTGTAATATATATATACATACATATAGTAATTTAAGAAAAACTTTTTAATAAAGGCTAAAAAATAAGATTTATTTAAACCATCACGTTAAATAGTTAAAAACTAGAAACTAAACAAATTAACCAAACAAAACGGTTAACCGTTAATAATGGACCGGTTAAAGATCGGGATATTAAAAAACTAATCATTATGGCTAGGTTCAAAAAATAGGGTCATGAATCGGTTAACCGATCCATGATTACTCCTAATCGTGAAGGGTCATCACCTTTGTCAAGATTCTCATCTCCTCTTTAATCCCCACGGCTGATAGGTTTAACCAAAAAGTAAGAAATTATTATATCTACTACCTCAACTTTCCACTTTCCAAAATTTAATTTGATACTCCTTCATTGAAATAGTTTATTTAATAGCCAATAAGAATTTTATTATATTTTTATTACCTCATCAATACCACTTATTCTATTTCTTAAGGTAATACTGATAAAACAAAGAGTAAAAAAATCAATTATGTGCTATCTCTCTTAAGTTAGCTAACAAAGCAAAAGATGTTAAATAAAAGTAGTAAAAATAGTAATAGAAAGTTTGGTTGGATAAAGTGATTACATTGAAATTTATTAGGAAAAAAAAAAGAAATTTAAGTTTCAAACTGAATTTGTATGCAAAATTTAAATAAAAATTTTGATGTTTATCCAATATAAAAAGATTTAAAAAATAAACATACGTCAAAGTTAGTTAGTGCGATGGGTCCTATTTATACCTAACCCATATTCCATGGAGCTTTTTCATTTAAGTGTAGCGGAATGTGTTGCTCAAATAAAGTTACTCTATTTATACGTACAAATTTAAAGTTCATCCTTGGGATGAAAAACAAATATGGCAATTGAATTATATAAGCCGCCAATATAACTTACACCCTCACGTCTCTTGTATTTGCTTTTTTTTTTTTTTTTTGCCACTATTGATCCATACTTAGCACTATAAGTACCATATTAAATCCAGCTTTTCTCTTCATCACAAACATATATTCATAATAAATTTCGATTCCTACTATAATTCAATCTACCAAATATATTCTTATTTGCTCTTTATGGCCTGTTTAAGCAAAATTTTTTTGTTTTTCTTGTCATTGGAATTATTATAGTCTTTTCTCACGTTCCACCTCTTGAAGCAGGAAGACCTGGGATCATTAGAAAAGGTAGATTTGGAGGCTTCTAAGGACAAATCCAGTCCATGCATGCCCATGCTGACCAAAAGCCCTGAAAAACGTGATTCTATCGTCGGAACTATATATGTGGAAAAAATTTCCACTATTATTTAAAGATTAAATATTATAAATAAAACATAATCAAGTATATTTTTACACAGTGTGTGCTTAGTGTAGATTTGTGATTGTATTTTTATATGTTGTATTTATATGTACCCTTTTATTATATATACTAGTGCCCATTGGGTTTCCTTTTTGAATAATGGAAACTTAGGAATATAATAAGAAACACTATATGAAGAGTGGTTGAATGTCTTTTTTCGTATCCATAGGACTGATAAATATGAATACTTAAAAAATTGAAAGGTAACTATTATGTCTAGTAATTCCATTTTCTAAGCCCTAAAATGAAGTAGGCTAGCAAGACAAAATGCACGTGCATGAGAGTGTGGATGTTGTCATTTGCCAATTCTATTTTACATTATTGACGTGTTGATACTTCTTAAAAGAATGGAACAAGCATATGAACATATCAACTTCTGTCATTTTTTTTTCTCTTCATGAGCTTCTCCCACGTACTGTTTCGAAAAGTTAGTGCATGCATTCACCATAATTACGTCAGCATTGAGAAAGGGGAATGAGTAAACAAATTAAGGGCTAGCTAGGTTTAGGATGACGGCGACGGCGACGATGATGATGATAATAATAAACAATAATATAGAGGATCATTTTAGTAATTGGATTTCGAGCTCAATTTAATGCAAAAAACTTACCTTTGAGATAGTGACATGGTCCAAAAGAGAGGTTCAATATGAGATATCGCAAGAAGATTTGGTTTAGTAAACTTGGAACAGGGATCTCGAACAAGTTTACTCCGCTCTCAACCTTATTTGGTTTTCTCTTGTGTGAAAAGTAAACTCTAAAAATATCTTCCTAATTAATTTGGGCTTTATTTGATTAAATTAGGATTTATGTGGATTAAAATAAGCATATAGATTTAGGGAATCCATTTTCGAAAATAATATCTTATATTTGTTTCAAGTGGAGTATTGCTAATTAGAAAGGTTTTAATTGATTAATAGTGTATAAATATTATAAGTAGTTTTCTCTAAAACTTATTGCTATTTGTTAAAATTGCGTCAATAATTACTTACTACTAAAAAAATACGGTACGGTGTGTTGAAATTGAATATTGAGGCCAGTTATGTTGCGTAGGACGTAAGATAATGTATATTAGAATTTCAAACTTTTTTTTAAAAGACTAGCTTTTACGGAGTAGATGGCTCAAATTAGAATATCATACAAGCTTTAACAAAAATTCTTAAGAAGGCAACATGAAGTTAAAATACAAGGGGCACAGATCTTTCATTACTATTACAGAGGTATTTTTCAACTTATTGCAGTTTCTTCAATTTTTACTCTTTCAAGTATCGGTATATAGTATATAACAGAAAAAAGATTGATTTCTACTGTGTAATAATGTATTTGGATGAGTGGTGTAGAAGTATTAATATAATTATGATAAGTAGAATTAATATTAGATTAATTTTTAAAAAATTATTCACGTATCAAAATTTTATTAGCATTTATACGTCATTCACTTGGACACCTAGGATATTAGTAGAAATGAAATTTTTCTCAATATGACCGGCATATAACAATGTAGTTTTCAACTATTACCTTCAGGTTAAAGATGAAAATAGCATTCGAACTTTCGTAAAAAGAATATTTAGGTATCTAAAGTTTGATTTTAAATAATTTGGTATCTGAACAAAGTTTTCAATGAGTTTTTTCGTATTTGAAATTTGGTTTTGACAATTTTAGTACTGAGCAAAGTTTTATTTGACATTTTTCATACATGAAATACGTTCAATAAGATATATGAAAAAAGTCTACAAAAAAATTATTCAGATACCAAAATTATTAAAACCAAACTTTAGATATGAAAAAAGTCAATAAAAAATTATTTAGGTATCAAATTGCTCAAAACAAAACTTCAGGTACTTTTTTTTTCTTTTGCGAAAATTTAAGTACTATTTTATTTTTCATTATTCCATTACTTTTTATATAGTATTACATATGATTTATCGTCTTTATCCTTAAATGGTGTATGATAAACCCAAACAAGGTTTTTTTTTTTCCCCCCCAACTATTACTTATGCTCAAATAGTTTCTCTCTTTTTGACTCCTTAAGCGTTCACGATTCATTGTGTTATATCCTAACAAATAGATGAGGACACAACTATCTATTTAGGGTTTTTTTTTTTTTTTTTTTTAAGATTGTATTATAAATATATTCAATTTCATATAGATTATAAATATGGATTCAAAGGACAAACACATATAGAAATTTCTGGAAGTGAGAGACAAATATAAATTAATAAGCACCGAACTAACTTATAGGAATTCCTAAGAACTGGTTTTCAATTAGAAAACCCAACTAAATAATGATACTTAAAACTATATGTGATCTAATGACATGCAAGCGTCTGCTGAGATGCAGTCTTATTTTAACTGCTTGTGGCAAAGGAATCCTCGTAGGCGGGCCTTAATTTTAAGAGCCCAATTCATAGATATGCCATCTACAAATAATATTACTTTGTTCATTTAAATTTCGATGATATGATGATACCTTAGAAAAAGATTTATTTAAAATAATCACAATCATATTACATCAGATGTTAAGACTCATGTTCATGAAAAGCTTAATGTAAGGTCCGTCCTATGCACATAGGCTTGTGAAGTCCAGGCCTATATGCGTATATACATTTTTCCCTCCTACCAATTTTCTGAAAAAGTTGTTTCCGGATATGTTAATTTTGTTATAATGTGGCGCGAATGTTAAAAGCGACTATTTTTTAATTTGGTCTAAATTATTAAGTTGCCTATTTAATACTTAAAACAAATTTGAATTATTAAAATTGGTATTGGATGGGCATATCAGATTAAAGTAAAAGATATATATGAATTGGCCCTTCCTCTACATATTAGGGTATTAAAAGCTATTCCATAAAAATTCTTGAAATGCAAGGTCATGAGATAGAAACTAATTTATCAAAAGAATTATCTCTATTCACAACATCTTGCACATTAAGTGTGCAATATTAATAATTAGCATTTGCAGTAAATTAATTTATTCAAAATCCTAATTTTATGATGTCTTACAAATGAAAAATTAAATCTTTTCTATAAAGTTTATATCTTAGTTTGGTCATAATTGGTTGTTTATAGTTTGTGGTTTGAATGAAATAAATACATTTATAAGATATTATTGTTATTTTGAATATGACCAAGCTAAGAGATTAAAGTTGATTTCATAAAAATTGAAGTTATGATTCTTTTCTTTTTTCCTTTTTTTCATTTCGTTCTCTTTTGAAACATCATTTATTATATATTCTACATCATGAAATATCATAAAATCTAATAAAAAGGAGACTTAACCTCATTTAAGTATTAATAGAGTTGTTGAGTCTTTCTACATTAAGGAATAAGCAAATAAATGAAAAGCTTTATTAAGAAAATGAATAGAATTGACATTTTTTTAACATTATTTATTCAATGAAAATGTTGATTTTAATTCTCTTTTACATTTCGATGTTAATTTGTCATATGGACAAAGCTTAAATAAAAATAAACTATGAAAAACATGAAGATTGGAATGGGGCGATGGCCACAGAATGATAGACAGTCAAGACTACATCATAGACTTGGCCTTAGTCCTAAAAAAAAAAAAAAAAAAATTTTCTATCCTATGGCATGTAACACGTCGTGGAGTTAGCGTGTCTCCATGCGGACGAATTTATGAAGTTATGTTTATGCTGTATTGAGAACATTAAGTGATAAACGATAATAATTTAATAAAATATTGGGTTGCATGCCATTAGTGTTACATGACATTAAGATTTAGTATTCTTCAATCAAAAAACTAGCTGAATTAATTAAGCATTTAGTTATATAACAAACACTCGTCTATTCATAAGGAAAAACATTATGGAATGTCCATTACTGAAATTGTTTGAATAAATGACATCTATTATTCATTAGAACTTCTGAATTTACCCAAATATAAATTAATATTTTATGGTTAATAAAAATAATGGAGGTAAAATAAATATTTGCTTGTGAAGTATATTTGAGTATCTAGAGATGCCAAGTGTTTTTGACAAGATTTATTAAATTACATCATAACGTTTAATGACATTCAAATTATGGTAATATATTGTTGTGTGAAACTTGCAATATACTATAATTGTTTATTTGTGAGTCCATTTAATTATTAAGCATTTAAGTATTTGCAACTTGTTCTCATCATTTGCCTAATTACTTTGTTAGCATGATTAATGGTTCAAATTTCTACGATAAGGAAATTCTAAGTATATTAGATATTCTTAGAAAAAAAAGTGCAAAACGAGGATTTTTTGTGAAAACAGAAGGTACGCTAGCAAATTAGACATGTGCACCACCGACCTTGAGACAGTCTTGAAATTGTGTTGAATTTGCAATTTTTTATCGAGAGCTCTAGACTGGCTATGCCAGCTTTAACACTACTAATGTACAGTCAGCGTAGAAGCACTGATTTTCAGCACTACCTTTAACATCACCGGCCTTTAAATGATCACATGCCAACCTTGTTTTTATATGCGTTTTTTTCCCTTGTTTTGTTATATTTTGTTCTTATTTGTCTTTGAGTAAAGACAAAGAGACACTAGAAGGCTATCTCATATCCTAAAGAGAGAATCTAGAGAGAGAAAAGCCATTTGTTATTGATTCTAGCTGTTGTTGGCGAGCTTGAGTTATCCACTAACGTGACTAGTGAGAAAAATTGTAAAACCCATCTTCAATAGTGGAAGATTTGTGCATGTGGTGGTCTTATGATTGTCACGCCCAAAGGGGTACCCTAAACGTAACAGTCCACCACACTCAATATTAGAGCTTAAGTATGACAACCTTAGCCATTCCTAGAAGCTTTGACATTAAGTGTAAGGCGTGCTCTCATGAATTTAGAGGACCATATATGGAATTATGAAACTTAAGAAGATATAATAACAAATTAAGAAAAGAGGATTCATAATATTCATTTATTCATAATGATGATCTTACAAAACTTAGGGGCATTCCCCAGTCTCAAATCTATTACAAGAATATTTCTACATCTTATCCAACACTAAACTTCATCTAGAAATTCCTTAACCAAAAAGAAAATACCTGACTGCAGGGTCCACGTGGCCTCAACCACAAATAAGGGAACTGCAAAAGATATCTATAGGGGTATAAGCTAATAGGCTTAGTGAGAACTATTTCCATAAATGACTTCTTGAAATGAAATTTTCAAACAAGTTATTTAAGCAAACAAATGAGATGCAACATATACGTGGGCAATAAGGCATATAGTTTTCCGGGAACTATATGTTGAATGGATTTACGCCCTCCATTCAGGGTTTGGTGATATGTAACCTTAAAACAAGTAGTTTTAGTTAAAAAGATTTGTGCTTTCGATCAATATCACCAAGCACATTAAGTCTACTTGAATTAAGCCTTGCTTCTGGACTATCCGCCAAGCATTTTCTCCATGTCGCTAAGCAATCACTTTCGGTCACTCTGCCAAGTGTTGCTTTCGACTTGAACTACCATCCTTCTCACCTAATGATAATAGCCCAATGCAATGTGACTCACTTTGTGGTATGCATGAACCAATCTATTTATGACTTCACAGCATCATTATTATCAAAGTTAAGGTGATCATAGAATTTCAAACAAATCAAGTGTTATACTAAAACAAACATTAAATCAATTCCTGCCCGGATATTCTTAAGATCCTTTCAACCAATTATCTTACATACATATCAATTTGTCTTTCCTTAATTCTAATGTGACTAGATTACAAGCACAATCAAGTAAAGTATTTTAAGGAAATAACTCACGATGCCATGTCGACGATTCTCTAGCGGATGAGTCGTTCACACACTCCACTTAATCGAAATAGTCTTCGGGATATAGGTATCCTTCCTCGGAAACATCTAGCCAAAGAAAATACCTAAGATGAGTATCTCTTGATGATTTTCTTGAATTTTGACGAAACAATGTCATGAGAACGTTAAAGTTTATATAAAGGAGAATTCCAGTTTAAAACGGCCATAACTTGGTCATTTTAACTCGGAATTGTGCAAATAATATATCGATTTCTACCTACTCGAAAAGACTTATCCATTTATTAAACTTTTTTTATCAAACTAGATCATATAGGCCCTGAAACAGTGGTGATCAGATTTACCACGAATTTTCCTAACCCAAAACAATGTTAGTTCAAACATTAAATTTTTCAAAATTTGTTTGATAAATACTTAGTTATCTATATAGTTGAAACATTCTCTTTTATAGCTACTTATCTCATATTTTATTCATGCTCAAGTGTTTGTTGTCCATCATGTTTCTTGAGTAAAACAATGTCAATTAAGAGTTTAGAAAATTATAGTTTACAAGAAATTTATTTTGTAAATTATTTTGAAATGAATATTTTGATTCGTTTTGTTTTCAAAAAATTACTTTATGATTGACTTGTTATTTTTCCAAAATGACTTTTCGAAAAGAAATTTTCTTCTTTTTCTAAATTCTCTATATTAGTGCTACTTTTCCTATTTATTTTCTATACAATTTTTCTTTGATCATTTGTTTGAAAAGATCTAGATTTGAAAATTCTTATACCTTCCTCATAAGGTTTTTCTTTATGTTATGTTTTTACAGAAATCATTTTTTTGTATAAAAATCATTTTCTTTTTGAAAAACGAAGTGATATAGAAATGATTTAAAAAGTTTTTTCAAACAAACATGTTTCAAAAATTGTAGTAAGTTCTTTTAAAACTTGGAAAGGAATAACTTTTACTTTTGTTAGACCATAGATTTTATATTTCATATAATCTTATTCCTAAGTGACAAAATCTCCTTTTTATCAAGTATTTTAGAGCTTTGAAAAATTTGGACAACACTCTTAATGGCATGATTTATGAGAAATAATATCAACACGCGAAAATAACATGAATAATAAATAAAGTCAAGTATTGGGAGTCTTAGCTACTTCAAGGTTCTCGGGACTAAGAAGTAGATTAGTCTCAAAAGAAAAATAAAATGAAAGAAAAAAATTGTTTTGACTTGATGAGGACAAGTCTAAGACTAGAGACTAGTCTTAAAATAACAAGAAATGAATTGCAATGGAAGAAATAAATAAATTACTTTACATGAAATAAATAAATTGCAAGTGAGCTTATATGCTCTAAAGAATAGGTATATATATATATATATAGATACATAATAATACTTAGATATAATAACAATAATATGAACAAAGTAAAACAATATCAACATAAATGAATTTTCATGAACAAGAACAATAAATAAACATAGTGTAGCTTCCATAATATTTAGTTTTTAGAAACTTACACCATGGTCATGTAAAGTTACATGACATGAGGAGAAGAAAATAATAAGAAAAGTTCACCTAAAGAAGGTTTTTGTAGTGTTATGTGGTTATGGGTTTTATGTAGATAGAAAGTGGTTTTGAGATTATTTTAAAAGAGTTTTGAGAGGATATTTGAGAGTTTTGAGAGGAAAATTTGAGAGAGTTTTTGTAGAGAAATTTGTGACTAGTAATTGTGTGAAAGAAGTGAAAGAGGAGGGGGGGATTTATAGGAAAATGTGGAGTGATTTTTGAGTGATTTAAATAAAAAAAATTGAAACAAATTGAGAGAGATGGAATGGGGGGGGCGCCGGCCATGCATTGAGGGGGAGAGAGTGTTTTATTTTGTATTTTTGTTGATTAAATAAAGTAATAAGTAAGGTAGATGTGAAATAAAGTTATGAAAAGTAAAAAGTAAAGGTTATAGGTTATGGTGTTATAAGAGTAGGTGTTAGAAAAAGTAGAGATAAAAGAATAGTGTAGAATAGTAGTGAATAGTGTAATATAAAGTAGATATGACTAATAAAGTACCGATAGTAAGAAAATACGAGTATAATTGCGATATCTGTTATTTTCACTTACCGAAAAATTATAAAACTGATATTTTTAAAATCCTTATATTTTTACGAGTCTAACGGTATATTCGGAATATTTTTACTATTTCGAGCCCCGAGACACGTTTTTCAAGAACTGTATCCATCGGGTCAAAACGAGTCCGGTTTTACTAATATGATCTTTTTAAGCTTTCTTAGGTAATTACAAACTATTCTACATGCTAAACTCTACTTACTTTCTTGGGGTTGCTTATTCGGGATTGTCGGACTTAAGTCATTACGTCTAACTAGGGTTTTGTTGACTTTTGGGTTTCCGATTGACTTCCAGATTAGGATTTAAGCTAAACCGATTCCAAAACTTTGGGGGTTTACAGTGGTTTTTCCCCGATTTAGGGTTTTCCATATAAATCCTGGTGTTGATTTGTTTTCTATTTATTGTTATATGTTTGTTATTGCATTGGCAAAAAGGAAAAGGTCGAATCTTTTCCTAACAAGTGATATCAAGCGCTAGGTTAAAAAAAGGTAAGATTTTTTAAGGTTTTTTTTTAATTCTATTATAGAAAGTGCAATCATGGATGAATCATCAGGATCGATGATTAAATTAACCTAATCAAATTATTCGATCTAGAAGTTTATGATGGAGGATCTTTTATATTGCAAAGCTCTGTATTTATATCTACGCAGTGATGCAGTAAAGCCAGAGGACAAGTCTGATCAAGATTGGATGATCTTGCATAGAAAGACTATTAGATATATTCGATAGTGCGTTGATCAAAGCGTTTACCATCATGTTTCTCAGGAGACCAGGGCTGACGTCTCATGGAGAAAATTGGAGTCTATGTTTAAAAGGCAGACAACCTTAAACAAATCCTCCTTGATATGGAGAGTGGTGAATCTAAAATACAAGGATTGATCCAATATATCTGAGTACTTAAGTGTGTTTCAAGGGCTTATGGATCAATTGACGGTTATGAAACTTGTCCTTATGATGAAATATAAGCATTATTGTTGTTGAGTTTTTGCCTTAATGTTGGAGACATTGGTGGTGTCGGTTTGCAATTTAGCTCCAAATGGAACGCTTACACTTAAGATGGTGAAGGATAGTTTGATAAATGAAGAGGCCAGAAGAAGGGATCTAGGTATGACTTCTGAAACTCAAGCACTTGTTACTGACAAGCCACGTATATGTCGTAGAAGCAGGAATAAAGGCCCAAATGACAAATTATAGATCTGACATATCCAGTGGAAGATTTAAGTCAAGAGGAAGAAAGAATCTCAAATGTTTTTATTGTGACAAGCCAGGGCACTTTAATATAGAATGTAGACAATGGAAGCGAAGGGTAAGGATAAAGACGAAGATAAAAGTGAAGATACCACTGCTGCAATAGCAGATGGTGAGATTGTGGTTACTTAAGATAGGAATATGTTAGTCTAGCTAGTCATGATAGTGACTGGGTAATTGATTTTGGTGCCTCTCTTCATGTGACTACACATGGTGATTTTTTTCATCTTATATTGCTGGTAATTTTCGTAATGTTATAATGGGAAATAATGAAACTTCTAAGATTGTAGGCATTTGAAATGTTATTTTGGAGACTAACACTAGTTGCAGGCTTATACTTAGAGATGTGAGACATGTTCTAAACATCTGCCTAAACTTGATATCTATAAGAAAGCTAGATGATGATGACTATCACAGTTACTTTGGTGAGGGTAGATGGAAGCTCACTAACGGTTCTCTTATTATTGCCAAAGGAAAGAAATCTAATACTCTTTACCTGCTATCAACAAAACTGGGTAAAGGAGATGTCAATTTGACAAATGAAGCTTCTACGGAGTTGTGGCACAAAAGGCTTGGTCACATGAGTAAGAAAGGGCTTCAGATTCTTGTAAAGAAGCATTTTCTACCTGATATCAAAGGTATTCCTCTAGAGATTTGTACATATTGTCTTGCTGGTAAACAACACAGGGCTACATTTTAGAAAAATCCATCTTCCAGGAAAACTCATGTACTGGATCTGGTTCATACAGATGTTTGCTATATGAAAGATAAGTCAATAGGTGGTGCTTTATATTTTGTTATGTTTATTGATGATCACTCTAGAAAACTTTAGACTTATGCTTGGAAGTTCAAAGATCAATTACTGAATGTTTTTAACTAGTATCACTCTAGAGTAGAACGAGAAATTGGGAGAAAGTTGATTTGTGTTAAAGCAGACAATGGTGGGGAGTATAGAGGACCATTTTAGGAGTATTGTATTGCTCATGGGATCAAAATGGAAAGACTATTCCAAAGACCCCACAGCAGAATGGTATTGCTAAAAGAATGAATCGCACTATCATTGAGATAGTAAAGTACATGTTATCACAAGCTAAGCTGCCTAAATCATTTTAGGTTGAAGCGATGATGACTACTGTTGATTTGATAAATTTATCTCCCTCATATGCCCTGGATGGAGATATCCCTGAGAAAGTTTGCTAGGCAAAGATATATCTTATGATCACTTATGTGTTTTTGGTTGTAGGGCTTCTATACATATTCCAAAGGATGAGAGAAGAAGCTTGATGCTAACTCCAAGCAATGTATTTTTCTTGATATACACATGATGACTATGGATATAAGTTATGGGATCCAACAGAGAAAAAGGTAATCAGGAGTAGAGAGATTTCATATGAGCAAAGCCAAACCTTTTTGCTCTTCACTTGTAGGTCAATTCAAATTGAGTTCTCAACAATGTCCTAAAAGTGAGGCAGATAAAGAAGATATGAAGAAGATCCCATATGCTTCAACAGTTAGGAGTCTAATGTATGCTATGGTATGTACAAGACCTGATATTGCTGATTCTGTTGGTATTGAAGGATGTTTTCTCTTGAATCCAGGTAAAGAGCATTGGATCACTATTAAATCGATTCTCATATATCTTAGGGGCATTTATAGGTTATGTCTATAGTTTAGAGGTGGTAGTAAGCCTGTATTGGAAGGGTTTTCAGATATGATGGCTAGAGATTTGGATTCTAAAAAGTCTACTTTAGGTTATCTGATTACATATGCAGGGGAGCTATTTCATGGCATCTAAGTTAGGAATGTGTTGCTCTATCTATTACTGAGGCAAAATATGTAGTAGTAACTGAAGGCCGCAAAGAAGTTTTGTGGATGAAAATTTTTTTTGAAGAACTAGGTCAGGAGCAGAAGATTTAAAGATGTTTTGTGACAGCTAAAGTGCTATACATCTTAGCAAGAATCTAATGTTCCATTATAGATCCAAAACATTGATGTAAGGTATCATTAGATTTGGGATATACTTGAGTCAAAGTAGTTAAAGCTTGAAAAGATTTATACTGATGATAATGCATTAGATATGATGACCAAGCTCTACCTAAAGACAAACTTATCAGGTGCAGAAAGATAGCAGGTGTGTTGAAACCCCTCATATGAGTTGAAGGGAGAGATTGTTGGGTGTAGATCCAGCTCATATGAGTCTATAACAAGAAAATCCTAAGTATATGGTTATACTTAGAAGAAAAAGTGCAAAATAAGGATTTTTTGTGAAAACAGAGGGTACGCTGGTAGATTGGACATATGTATCGTCAGCCTTGAAATTGTATTGAATTTGCAATTTTTGCCGAGAGCTCCAAATTGGCTATATCAGCTTCAACGCCGTTAGCGAAGGCAATAAAGCCATCGGCATACGGCCAGTGTGGGAACGCCAATTTTTAGCACCGCCCTTAATGTCGCTAACCTTTATTTGATCACGTGGTAGCCTTGTTTTTATGCATTTTTCCCTTGTTTTGTTATATTTTGTTCCTGTTTTTCTTTAGATACTAATAAAGAGACACTAGGAGGCTATCTCATATCCTAGAAAGAGAATTTGGAGAGAGAAAAGCCATTTGTTGTTGATTTCACCTATTGTTGGTGAGACTAAGTAATCCACTAGTGTCACTACTGAGAAATATTGTAAAACCCATTTTCAATAGTGGAAGATTTGTGTGTGTCCGGTCTCGTGGTTTTTCCATGATATGGGGTTTTCCACATAAATCTTGGTGTTGATTTGTTTTTTATTTATTGTTATATGTTTGTTATCGCATTGGCAAAAGGAAAGGTCGAATCTTTTCCTAATAAGATCTTGACTTGGCACTATTAGAAGAAAAGCATGCTTCTATTATGGCCACAAGTAGTGATGCTAAGAGTTGAACTATAAAGTATCAAAATGGTCTAACAAATTATGTCTTAATCTCATACGAATAAATGTTACCAACAATATTAAGACCACTCTTTCATAAACTAAGAGTAATAAAGGATATCTAAAACTTGTGGAATAACAATTCCATTCTATGGATAAGTCACATCTTGGTACCGTAATAGCTGAACTTATGACCATGAAGTATGATGGGTTATGAAGCATGCAACAACATGTACTTAAAGGGATAAATATTCTAGCAACATTAAGACCGTGGGAATGAATGATGATAACTTCTTTAATGCTACTCATATGAACTATAAAAATATTAAGGATGAGTGAAGTCTTAATGAATCATCCAAAATGCTCTCTCAAGAGGAAACAAAGCTTAAGGCAAGGATTAATTCTATTAACCTTATGAGTGAAGGAGTTAGTGAGAATCTCAAGCCAAAGCCTAAGAAATTTAAGAAGAAGTTTATTCTAAGGTGATGCAAAACGTAAATGTTTATGATAAGGAAAAAAAGCAACTAAGTATCATTTCTATAAGAAAGAAGGATTATCAAAAGAATTGCTCGAAATGTAAAACTTGGTTAAAAAAGAAAGGTATTTCTGATATCTTTGTACGTTTCGAATTAAATTTGACTAAAGTCACTCACAATACTTGGTGGCTTGATTATGATATTACTACTCATGTTTCTAGTATGATGCAAAGACTTCTTACGATCCAAACAACAAGCCTAACAAGAATTATTTTATTATGGGGAATGATATGAAGGCCTTAATTGAAGGTAAAGAGACTCATTATCTTGTTTTGGATATTGGTTATCATCAAAATATGATAAAAACTCTCTACATGCCTTAAGTCTCTAGAAAGTTAGCTTCTCTTCTAAACTTGTGTTTCTAGGTTTACTTTTAAGTTTGGACATGGATATTAAAAATAATTTCTTTATTGGTTCTAAAAAATTTGATAATGGTTTATATAGACTAAAACTTAATGTTGAATTTTCTTGTATCCTTGCTTGTTATTTGTTATGTTATTTGAATAAAATGTATGTGATAAACAAAATCTCTACTAATCTATGACATAAACACTCGAGTCATTCATCCAAAGAAAGATTTGAGTGATTCGTAAAGAATGAGAATCTTTTGAATCTAGATTTTACTAATCTCAGCAAATGTTTGAATTGTATTAAGGGAAAGCAAACCGAACATAGCAAGAAAGGAACCACAAGAAATACTCAACTTTTTGAAATCATACATACCTCGACAAAATGCAAATAGAACGTTAATGGACATGGTTTGGAGTAAGAGTGGACAAAAAAACTGATAAAATCGAAAAACTAAACCAAAAAAAAAAAACAATTTGAAAAATATGATTAACCGGTCCATTGGTTTCGGTTTAGGATCATAGTTTTTATTTCTTTTGATTTCTGGTTTTGGTTTCATTTGTAATAATGAGAAACTAACGCTTAAAAGTTAACCATTAAAAAATCAATAATTCAAACATTAATGTTTTAATTATTATGTTCTTGTTGTGTTGTAACTTGAAGGAGAGAGAGAGAGAAGACTTTGAAGTTTAATTTGTGTAATATTGTATTGGAATTATATTCTTAATTTGCTATTGGTTTAAGTTATTTAACACCTGTTGATTGCAATTTTTTAATGTAATTGTGATATTTCATATGTTAATTTGCAATTTCTGAATATAATTATGAAACAAAAGTTTTACTTTTTATTGGCCAATTGAAAATATGGTTAACCACAACTTTCAGTTAACCATTGTTCTAAATGGTTAAAAAAAAGGGTTAACAGATAATAATAGACCGGTCTAGGTTTGATATTTTAAAAAAATCTATTATTTTGGTTAAGTTCAAAGAATGAGATCATGAACCGATTAACTAAACCTTACCTACCCCTAGTTAGGAGTATGATGATGAGAACTCCTCATTACCAAAAATTGTTGATGTGTGCAATAAAACTTGTTTGTAATTGATGAATAGGGTTCCCAATAAAACAATTCCTAAAACTCCTTTTGGGTTATGTATTGGAAGGAAACCCAATATGAAGCATCTACATGTTTGGCGTATCCTATAGAAGCATGTGCATTTAATCAACAAGAAAAGAAACTAGATTGTTGAGCAGTTAATGGATATTTTATGGTTACCTAGAGAAATCTAGAAGGTAAAGTTTTTATTACCTAAATCATAGTCCAAAAATTGTTTAAACAGGCAATGCTAGATTCATTGAAAATGGTGAGGTCAATAGTAGTATTGAAAATCAAATTTTGGATATTAGGAAGTAAGGGTTGATGTTCCATTGCCCATGATTATTCCAACACCCACATCTTCAATAAATGTTGTCTCAGTATTAGAAGAACATGATAATACTAAATCACATTTGAATGCAAGAGTACCCCATAAAGAAAACAACTTGCCACCAACTAACATAAGCGAACCATGAGGAGTAACTTTAAACAACCAGTACGAATAAGAAGGTTTGCTATTCCAAAAGATTATGTGGTTTATTTGCAAGAGTTGGATTTTAACTATGGTATTAAAAATGACCCTATTTCATTTTCATAAGCCATGGGTTGTGATAAGTCTAATAAGTGATTGAAGCCATGAAAGGAGAGTTAATGTCCACGGAATAGAATGATGTTTGGGAGTTATTGATTTGCCAAAAGGTTATAAACGATTTAGGTGTAAATGTCTTTAAGATGCTATCCTATTTATGTTTTTATGGATAAACACTTATCACATATTATAAGAATATCATCCCTGGGTTGCTTAAGGTATTGCATTAGCATCATAAGCAACTCTCTCTTCTAAGTAACACCTTAATTTATTCTTAGTTACTTCTACAAAGTTATTTACTAACTTTTTTGAAACTTCTGAGGTCCCATCATATTTTATTACCTTAAAATAATATTTATAATTTTTTAAAAGATTAAGTATGTGTGAAAAATATTTTTAAACATACATAAAAATTATAATAATATTACTTATATTTAATAGATAATAATTTAATTTAAAATCAATAGATAATAATTTCAATTTAAAATCGATACAAGTTGAGGTACATAACCAACACTTAGGGAAGAAAAACAAGGAAATGAAATGTCAGGTTACAATTTAAAATAGACATTTCCTTTGGTTGTTGTATGTAACCACCATAAAATTTAATAGATGTCAAAGTCTTCTAGTAATATCAGACATCAACTTTTGAAAATAAATAAATAAACTATGTACAACTAAGGCCATCCTTCTTTGGAAAAAAAAAAAAACCCATCATTCTTCTTTTCCATAGAAGAAAAAAAAAAAGGAGAAGCATTTGGTTGTTCAATAACTATTAATTTTCACTTGTTTTTTCAATGAAGAATTCAATAAATACCTTTTTACTTGATAAAGGAGCTTACATGGGTGTGAAAGGACAAATAGGATGAAGAGTGAGATGGTTACTTGCCCAAGCAACTTTGGTTCTAAGCAACTCACTCTATTATACAAGCAACTGACCCATTGAAATTCCACCAAATATCCAGGGAAAAAGATGGTCTCAAGTGATAGTCATTACTTACTTAACACATGGCATATCTTTATTCATAGCACATAGATAGGACAATTGGGAACAACAAATTTCCATTCGGTCCCATGTATTCCTTCCTAAAAATGAACTTTAGTTGTATGTAAAGATTTAATCTTAATACCAATCCAACTCTTTGACATACTTGATCTGTCACTAATTCTTATAAGTTAATATTAGATAGTTACCAAGTTAAACTGAGTTCTAACATGCATTATTTATAGTTGTTGATAGGAGATTTTCAACTATAGCTTATTAAGTCATGATCCTAGACTAGTAGGAGCTCGTGCCCACTAGGAACCTTCTAGAAGGCCTAGTCTCCAAAGGCCTTTAGCCTAAATAACTCTTGACCTTGTAAACAAGCCTCATGAGGACCTTGGTTCTCATTTACAACTGGAGTCCTCAATCCCAGTCGCAACTCTTTGGATAAAGCCAAACCAAGGCAACGAGTTCCAACTAGTCACGACCCAACCTCAGGGGAGCTCAAAGTGACTTGACATCCATATCTCCATAGGAATTCACATCAGTTCGGTCATCATTTGTACCTGACATATTTGCCACCATGCTTAACACATTTACATTCTATGCCTAACATGTTTGTGTTCTATAAATTTAGCCAGCTAAAGGATTTAGGGAATTGCCACATAGAGTAAGGATATCTTATAGTTCCCTAAATTTTGTTATAGTTACCTCATGTAAAAGGCCTTCACATGGTAGGTATGAGGAACTTTTTTTCCCGAACATATTAATGCTACTTTAATCGTTCTCTCCTCCTAGGTGCTTATAAGAATCCACAACTGACTTAAGTATCAAAATAGCCATGCTGGACCAGTCCCCAACATACTACTAACCAAGTTTTTGTGTTCACATGTAATGACCCAAAAGAAAGCCTAGAAAAAACAATGAAAGTTATCATATGACGTGTGCAACCATCACATAAAAGTCATCTTGTGAGTCGGAGATCATAAGACTTTACCTAAGTATAATTATTTCATCAATTCATAATATACATATACATTTTCTTAATACAAAATAACTATGAAATCCCGACTTCCCACAGATCAGTAGAACTGTAGAGAGTCGATATCCCCTACTAAGCAGTAAAACAAGTAGCTTATGTCAATTTAAGAAAAAGAAAACCTATCCAAGATTATAACATTATAATTGTCACCTATAATGAAGCATTAGCTTATACTGATTAATAAAAAGAGGAAGAAAATGATGAATTAAGTAAAGTTTTCATCTTCTTAGAACTAAGCATCAAGTCTTTGAACTAAACTTGCGAAAATTCCTTTGAAACCCATATGATTAGTTGAGGGGGGAGTATACTAAATTGAAATGGGGTTAACTGTGCATAATTGTTCTCATCAAAAAGGGGGATTGTTAAACTTGTATGTTCAATGTGGATTTTGATGAGACAATATAATGCACAATTAACCATTCAATTATGGTAAAGTGCACTTAATTAATCAAGCAATATGATAAATAATATGCTAGAATATATATGTGTATGTTGTGTGTTTTTGTGGAGATTGCAGAGGTTTTAGTAGAAACAAATTAGTTTTGAACAATCTCAGTCAAAGGTTAAGTCAAGAGCTAGATGCTTCATTTACTAAGGTGCAACAAACTCAAGACCAAAGCTCAATAAACCTAAAAATGCAGAGTCATTGGTCAAGGTCACATCAAGGGCTTAACGAGTCCACTCATCAAGGCATAACAAGCTAAAAATCTCAAGCATGATAAGTTCAAAAATGCATAGCTTGGTCAAAGGGTTTGTCGAGGGCTTGACGAGTCCACTCTTTAAGGCACGATAAGCTAAAAGTCTAAAGCACGACAAGTTCAAAAATGCACAACCTTAGTTGAGGGGTTCGTCGAGGGCTTGACGAATCCATTGTTCAGGGCGCACGAGTTCAAAATCTAAAACTCGACAAGATCAAAAAAGCACAGCTTTGGTTGAAGATCAAGTGCAAGGCACAACAAGGTTAAGACACATCAATCTCGAGGCGTGACAAGTTTGAACTCTAGGCTCAATGAAGTTTGTATGAGCAAAGACTTGGTTGATGGCAAGAATGAGGTGCGACACATTGTGGAGATGGCTTAAATATGGAGACGATGTGGCAAAAAGAGACGTTGAAGCACAATTAATGCTTGGCGACTTAAAGACATTATCTCTAATAGACATTTGAATTTTTGAAGTGTTGTAAAAGCGATGTGTTACTTAGCTTGAGCGTATATTTGTGGTGATCAATAAAGTAATTGTGAAGTCTTTGATTGGAGGCAATGGTGGATCATGAAGAGTAGGAAGTGGGTCGAACTCCAAGTTAAATCTAGACTAAAATTTTCTATTCCTATCCCTTTTATATTTAATATTATAATCTGCTGCTATATTACCCGCTACTATTAAA
This sequence comes from Combretum micranthum, assembly GCA_024138025.1. Lineage (NCBI taxonomy): Eukaryota > Viridiplantae > Streptophyta > Magnoliopsida > Myrtales > Combretaceae > Combretum > Combretum micranthum. Next base: position 55,144 of record JAMXBD010001696.1, on the reverse strand, counting down.
GTTATGTTTGATCTACTGCATTAAAATTAATTGTTTGAATTTTTTAGGGCAAATACTTAATTCACCGCCCTCCTCCTCCCATCCTCTCCCTCTTGAGTATATTATAATGCATTTTCACATTTTCATCTATTATGCCCACAAGTAGTGATGCTGAGAGTTGAACTATAAAGTATCAGAATGGATTAACAGATTATGTCTTAATCTCGTGCGAATAGCAATTACCAACAACATCAATACCACCCTTTCACAAATTGAAAGTACTAAAGAATATCTAAAACTTGTGGAAGAACAATCCCATTCTATGGATAAGTCACCTGCAATTACCTAATGGCTAAAATCATAATCATGAAGTATGATGGGATGCAAATCATCCAACATGTACATGAACTACAAATATTGCAACAGGACTTAAGACCTTGGGAATGAATGATAATGACTCCATTAGTGATACTCATTATGAACTTGTTACCTCCTTAGTATGGATCATTTAGGATTAACTATAAAACTATTAAGGATAAGTAGAATATTGATGAATGATCCAAAATGCTTACTCAAAAGAGGAAACAAGGCTGAAGAGTTAAGGAGTTCATTCTGTTAACCTTATGAATAAAGAAGTTAGTTAAAATCTCAAGCTAAAGCCCAAGAAATTTAAGGAAAAAAAAAAGATTATACTAAGGTGATGCAAATTGTTAATGTTTATGAGAAGGGGGAAAAAAGGAAAATAAGTGTGATTTCTATAAGAAAGAAGGACATTATCAAAAGAATTGCCCAATATGCGAAACTTGGTTTGAAAAGAAAGGTATTTCTTATTTTTTTGTAAGTCTTGAATCAAATTTGACTAAAGTTCCCCACAATACTTAGTGGCTTGATTCTAATGCTATTAGTCATGTTTCTAACATGATGCAAGGACTTCTTATGGTCCAAATAATAAACCTAACAAGTATTATTTGATTATGGGAAATCATATGAAGGCACTGGTTAAAGGCATAGAGACACATTGTCTTGTTCTAGATACTGTTTATCATCCAAATCTAATGAAAACTCTCTATGTTCCTTCAATCTCTAGAAACTTAGTATCACTTCCTAAACTTATGGCCCATTCACTTTGCTAAATGGAATAAATGGGGAATGAAATTCCAATTCAAAGGGAATATAATAGAATTGTAATAGCTATTACAATGTTCACTTGGTACCAAAAGTAAAACAAATAATTATTAGAGTAAAAGGTAAAATATCTATAATGCCTATGTATTTATTACAGAGAAATAATAATAATATAGGAGTTATTTTCAAGACAGTGGTATTTATGATAATGTTGAAAAATAGACCATCGAATGGCAATTCATACGATAGAGACATGAATTGCTATTCATCATTTTAAGTAATAACAATTCATTATGAATTATTGTTCATTTCAAGTGATACTATAATATTAGCTCTACATCTAACGAGGAATAAATGAATAGTCATTCATATCAAGTGAACAGACTGTTAATGTTTCTTTCTACTTTTAGGTGTGGACATGGATGTTTCAAGTTATTTTAAAAGTATTTTCTTTATTGGTTCTAATAAATTTGTTAATGGTTTATATAAACTGGAACTTAATGTTGAATTTTTTATATCCTTGCTTATTATTTATTATAATTTTAAACAAAATATAGTGTGTTAAACAAAAGGTTTGCATATTTGTGACATAAACATTTGAATCATTTATCAAAAGAAAGATTGGAGAACTTGCTGAAGAAAAAGATTTTTCCTAATCTAGATTTTACTAATCTTAACATATGTGTAGATTGTATTAAGAGAAAGCAGACCAATCATAATGAGAATTGAACCACAAGAATTACTTAACTTCTTGAAATCATACAAACCTCAACAAAATGGTGTGATAGAAAGGCATAATAGAATATTAATGGGCATGGTTAGGAGTATGATGAGCAACTCCTCATTACCCAAATTTTGCGAACATGTACTGAAAACGATTATTTATATGCTAAACAGGGTTCTTAGTAAAATAATTTTTAAAATTCCTTTTGAGTTATGTAGTGAAAAGAAACTTAGTATGAGGCACCTAAATGATTGGTGTATCCTATAGAAGCATCTATGTTTAATTAACATGAAAAGAAATTAGAACCTCGAACAATTAGTGGTACTATATTGTTTACCTATAGAAATCTAAAGGTTATAGATTTTATTGCCTAAATCATAGTCCAACGATTGTTTAAACAAGCAATTGGATTCATTGAAAATGGTGAGGTTAATGGGAGTACTAAAAATCATATTGTGGATATTAAGGAAGTAAGGGTTCATGTTCCATTTCCGGTGACTATCCCAATAAAGGTTGTCCCTTTAATGGAAGAACATGATAATATTGAACAACATTTGAATGCAGGAGTACCCTAAAAAGAAAACAACTTGCCGCCAACTATCATAAATGAACAACAAGGAATAACTTTAAATAAACTTGTACAAATAAGGTCTACTGTTCCGAAAGATTATGTGGTTTATTTGTAAGAGTTGGATTTTAACCATGGTATTAATAATTACCCTATTTCATTTTCACAAGTCATGAGTGTTGATAAGTTTGACAAGTTGCCTGATGCCATGAAAAGGAGAGTTAATGTCCGTAGAACAAAATGATGTTTAGGAGCTTGCTAATTTGCCAAAAGGTTATAAACAAGTTGGGTGTAAATGGTTAGACAAAACGTAACTCAAATAGCAATATTGAATGATATAAAGCTAGACTTGTTGCCAAAGACTATACTTAAAAAGATGACATTGATTACAAATAAACTTTTTCACATTTCCCAAAGAAAGATTCATTGATGATAATTATGGTATTAGTGGCTCAATTTAATTTAGAATTATGCCAAAGTAATGTGAAAACAACTTTTTAAGTGGAGATCTCGAGGGAAGTGTATATAGATCAGCATGACGGTTTTTCGTAGAAAGAAAGAAACACATGGTGTGTAAATTTACGAAATCAAAATATGGACTTAAAGCAACTTCCCATCGATAGTATACTAAGTTTAATTATGTCATAACATCTTTCAGATGTGAGGAAAACACCATTAATTGGTATATATATCAAAAGATAAATGGGAGTAAGTTTATATATCTGGTTTTGTATGTTGATGATATCTTACTTACTGCTAATGATTTAGGCATTTTATATGAGATTAAAGATTTTCTCTCTATAAACTTTGAAATAAATGATACGAGAGAGGCATCCTATGAGATTGAAATCTCAATATTTCATGATAGATCACAAGGACTATTAAAATTGACTTAGAAAAGTTATATAAAAAAATTCTTAAGAGATTCAACATGAACAAATGTTTAGTAGGAATTGGTCTCATGCTTTATCTAAAGAAGAGTGTGGAAGTAAAGCATGTATCAAAGTAATTTTGGTATCAATCATTTGAAAACTACAAAGAAAATTTTGAGATATTTTGAAGAAACAAAAGATCACATGCTCTTGAACTAGAGTTGATTGGATACTCGGTTTCAAGCTTTGTTAGATACATTGATAGTAGAAAACCCAATTGATAGCCAATCCTTTCCCATCTCTATCATTATTAATTTCTATCCCATCGACTTCATTATCATTCTTTTCGTAGAACTATTCAAAATAAGCCTAATTATGTAAAACGTGGTCCAAAGAAAAACATGGCACTTGTAATTCATCAGTGTCCATTAATTTTGGAGATGCATACTCACCACATAAGCCAAATTTCACGACACAAGATGTACCAAGTGTCTGTTGGCTAACACTGACAGGGCAAACACCAGAAACTAAAGTGTCTTATCAAGAAAAAGAAATAGACCACCATCAGAAAATGTTTCCTAGAATCTACGGACGATAGCTATCTATGATTAATCAATTGTTTTTTTCAAGGGCGCATTTACCACAAAATTAGTCGATGGGCTAAACAAAATATTGTAATATGATTTTGTAGGGACCATGTGATAATTCATCTACAGTTGAATGCTAAATATTATAATTCCAACATTTAATTATAGCGTAAAATGTGTAACAATAACGGCATGACATTATAAATTTGGCACTGCAAAGGTTGTAGAATTATAATCAGACTGTCGGAGCATAAAATTGGTCCGAACTATTCGGCCACTACAAGCACGATTCCAGCAAACGAGAGAAGTAATTGCTCCAACAGATCAAAATCTTTTGCCGTCGAGATGTTATGTCATATATATTTTTATGGATAAGCCATTGTGGCATGTTATAGAGTGATAATCAATACTAGACATCGTCACGGTCCGGTTCGAGTCTGAAACTGAATCCGAACCGTCAGTTTCCGATTCCAAAAGTGGTGGAACCGGAACCGGATCCGTGGAAGCCGGTCCGATTCCCGATTCTTAAGAATCGCTTCACGGTTCGGTTCCGGTTCTAGAGGAACCGAGAACCATGAAAAAAATAAAAAATTAATTAAATAATTTACTTAATTTAACTAAGAAAAAATGAAAATAAATTTTTAACTTGAAATAACATTGAACCTAACAATAATTGTTTATAGTATTAGTTAAAATAAATTCTATAATTATGTATTTATTTATATATAATCACTTGCACTTTTTTAGTTGTTATATTAGCAATGTGACACTATAAAATATTCAAAGATATAAATAATTCTCAATAACAAAAAATGAATTACACATTGTTAAGAAAGAAAGTCTACTTTGATTAGAAGTCTACATAAATTTAACAATATATGATTTCAAATGTATTTATTACTTGTGTTGTTAATAATAATACATTCAATATTGTGAACAGGAAATAAATTTTTTATTATTTATACAAAAATAGTTTTAAATATTTATTTTATAATTACAAAGTTTTATAATTTTATTTTCTTTTTTTCTTACTTTTTTTTTTATAATTTTTATGGTGTAGAACCGCCAGTTCTACCGGTTCTTGAATCGACGGTTCCAAAACCGCCGGGTCATACGGTTTTTAGGGATGGAACCGTAAGGACCCATTAGAACCGATGGGTCCTTTACTGGTTCAGACCCGCCATTGCCGGGCCGGTTCCCGATTCAGGAACCGCCGATGACGGGTCAGGTCGGTTCCCGGTTCGGAACCAACTCGTGATGATGTCTAATCAATACCAATTTTTTATTGTGGCATGTCATAAAGTGATAACCAATACTTGTTTAAGACATAGCATATTTTTATTTGCAATATATAAATAGGACAACTGCAGATGGCAAATTTCCATTCGATCCCACAGTGTTTCTTTTAAAAATGAATTTTAGTTATATGTAAAGATTTAATCTTTCTAATCTATTTCTTTGAGAAACTTGATCTATAACTGATTTTTATAAGTCAACATAAATGGGAACCAAGTTAGATTGAGTTCTAACATGCATCATTTATAGTGTTTCTAAAATAAAATTGAAGTGAAATAAACTATATATGCCTTTATTTTGAGTGTGATTTGTGGTTGACATTAGACCATGAACTATTCAAATTGATAGGTATCAATTAGGGGTTTGTTTGTTTTATTTTCTTCTAGTCATTTAATTATTTTATTTTTGTTATTTTTAAATTCTTTTTAATAAAAAAAATATACAAATGAAAAATAGATATTTAAACTTGTAAACAGATTAAATAGATAAGATACAAATAAGCTACAAATAAGATACAAATAGAAATAGATTAAAACCAAACAATCCAAATAGAGATATTTACCGTGAATTATAGGTTAAGATAACAATTCTCAACTTGTTTTCATCTGTTAGCCATTTTGACCAATCTTCATATCCTACGAGCTAAAACAGACCAATCATTGTGGACTAGGTTAGTCCACACACTCTCAAAAGTTTTTTTTTTTAAATGAAAATATGTAAAATTTTAAAAGAAATAAACAAAAGGATGATGATGATGATGATGATGATGATGATATACAAATAAATAAATCATAGTGAAGGATAGTTTGGTAATATATAATTGTTTAAGAGGTTAACTTTTTAATATAACAATTGAAATTGAACCCAAGGAAGTTGTTCATGAAGTACCGGTAGTGGAGGAGGAAGGCTGGATCTAGGCCACCAACTTGCAAAGGGAAGGCCGTCGGCCTTGGTTGGAAAGTCGTTGGCCTTGAAGCATAATTGGAGCCTCAATCAAAATTTTAAAAGCCGTGTATAGGTTGCCAGCGTTAAGGGAATGCCAGCTTTAGGCTACCAGCGTAAGTATCAAGGCCACCGGCTTTCTACTAGCTTATGTAGTTCTATTGCTTGTTTTGAATCTAAGCTGCTCTTGAGCCGCCAACTTAGTTCCAACTTATATTTCCACGAAATAAAACATCCTTCTTTGAGTTAGGGTTTCCTAATTCTTATATATATCCCAAAGTCTTTAGTTCTCTCCTCACATCTCTTCCTAAGGCAGATTCTAGGTAAGACTTTCTCTCAAATCCCTTTTGGTTGAGTTATGATTACATTTTGGTTTCTAAAGGTTGTCTCTTTGATTTGATGAATCAAGTTGGTGGAGATGATATTGTTAGAGATCAAAACCCTAAGTTGTGATTGGTGATTTAGTTCTACAGTCAAGAAGGTGTGAGATCCAAAGCTTTGGATAAGTATTAAATCCGTTCAATCTTTGTTATCTTAATGATGTGATATTTACTAATAGTTGAATTATTGATAATTGAGGATTTTAAGGTTTGAGAAGTCTTAGAGAAATATACATTTTAGGGTTTCATTGTCTGGTGATCTTAGAAGACAGGTGTGTGGATCTAATGCTGTAAATCTTTTGTTTTATATCGTGGTGTTTAGAGTTAGGGCTTAATTATGACTATAAAATTGAATTTTGATTTCATATATGTTGATAATCAGGTTTCTAACGAAAGTAGGGTGTACAATCTTTTAAAAGGATCTGTTGATATTGGAGTTTTGTTAAAGAGTTGATTCATGTGTGACCTTATCTTGCTTGTTGTTTGTGCTTGTAGGGTTAGGCATATAATTGAAAGCATGCTACTTGTGTTTGGCTTTGGTTAGTAAAGACCACACAGAGTGTGATACTAACAAGGCGCCCTGATGATATATATGTGAGGGTGTCCCAAATGGACTCGTGCATAGAGATAATTCCAGTAGATTAAGAGTCGTGCCAGCTTAATTGTGGTACGCATCAATGTGTAGGGAGTACCCAATATCAATATATATATATAGCATTTTATATAAAAGCTTGTTTATCAGGGTCATGAGTTACTTCGGGTTTAGGACTAGATGCATATGGTTCTAAACTATGTTGTTCATCTGACTAGTGAGAGATAATAACCTATGTTTGCTGCATTAGTTTTAGGATTGTATGTGATATTTGTATATTGCATATTCATGCGTATTTGTTTGTGATATTGCTTATTAGGTGTTTCGCTCATTCCTTTATTTTTCAGATACAGGTCAAGACGATATTGTTTATGACTTATTTGGGTATGATATATATTGATCATGGAGATGGCGATAGTAGACTTGACTATCCAGTTGGGGACCAATAGACCTTAGACAATGGAAATAGGAGAAAGATGTTGAAGACTTCATGGAATTTTATGTTTGAATGTTATTAGTTATTGAAGACTTTATCAGACTAGTTTGTTAGATTTTATTTGGTTTGACGATATGTAGTTTTGGCTTTTTAATAGTTAATTTTCCAAAAAGATTATTTTAAGTGATGTTTTCAAGTAACCATGTGTGAGTTTTTGTGATTATCTTTGATATAATTTGTGGTTTAATGTTTTATAGCCTTAGCGTGTTCTTAATAAGAGAAGACATGTGGCGAGTTGTAATACATTTAATTTATGGCATAATAATAATAATAATAATAATAATAATAATAATAATAATAATAATAAGACTATGAAACATTAATGTTAAATAAGATTTTTTTTTATTGTAATTTTATATGTACCTTTATATCTTTATAAATTTTTTATCCTATATGTAAATAATTTTTTTAATCTTTAATGAAAGTAACATTTATTTCTTAATGTGATTATATTATAATATTAAAATTAAAAAAAAATAAAACAACAACCTTATAGGATCGTAGGTTACCCTACATGTCCAATCAGGCTTCTCCACCATAATCTTTGAGTATAATAGGATCACCAAGTGGCATGGCTCCACCACAGGGGCATCATCTGTAAACCCCCGAAAATTTCACAATTCTTAAAAATAATCCTAGAAGTCTAAAATCAAAATTCAAATCCCGAAAAAAATTAACTCAAGATAAAAACCCAATCAAACACCGGAAACAAAACCCTAAAAAAAAATCGAACCAAGTTAAATAAAAAACGAGCTTTCTGAATCTTGAGAAAACGAGAACCCTTGAAACAAAATATAAAGTCCAACTACCGGTATAATCAACGTCCATACGCCAATTAAATTATCTACTCAATTCCTAAAATGCGAATCAAAACGATAGATCCAAATCACTTAACAACGAAATGATAAAATCTTAAATCCCTCGATAAAATTTTAGAATCACAATTTTCAATTTTCACCAAAAGTCAAACTGAGTCAACTCTTAACCCTAGACTCGGTTAAACGATTCCGAGAACTAAAAACTATTTGAAATAAGATAAACCATAGATGTCGAGCTAAAAATAAAAAAACGATCACAACTCAAAAATTATACGGTCTTACGAATAACTCAATAAAATCGGAAGTCAAAACGGAACCCTAAAAGTCAACAAAGCCTATAACGAACCCTAGTATTTAAGATCCAGCAATCCCGCAATCTCAAACCCTAGAAAACGAAATTAAGCCAATAGCTTAAAACAGTTCGTAATAATATAGGGTAACATAAAAATATCAGATTCGCGAATTTCGAGTGTCCTTCGGACTCAAACGGGATCAGTGCTCGAAAAGCGTGTCCCGAAGCTCGAAATATTAAAAAATTTTGTTTATACCAATAGACTCGTAAAAATATAAGGATTCCAAAAATATCAGTTTTAGAATTTTTCGGTAGCTAAAAATTACAGATATCGCATTATTACGCGTATTTTTATTACTACCGGTACTTTAATTGTCTAGTCTACTGTTCATAGTACTTTTCTACTATTCATTACTATTTCATTATCTCTACTTTTTCTTACACCTATTTCTTACATCTACATACCTATTTTCTTACTTTTTTCATTTCCAATACAACATTATTCACATCAACTTTACACATTACTTCTTTATTACACAAACAAATAAAATAAAACAATTTCCCCTCCTCCATAAAGCCAAAACCGGCGCCATCCCTCTCCTCTTCATCTTAATTATTTTCTTTTTCAATTTATTTTATTACATCTAAAATTCACTCCAAAAATTCTATAAATACCCCCGTCCTCTTTCATTCTTTCACACAATTCATTTCACTACCAAAACTCTCTCAAATTTTCTACACAAACTTTCTCCATAAACTTTTCCTTTACCAAAACTCTCTTTCACCAAATATCCACAATAATTTCTCTTCATGCAATACAACTACCATCTCTCTATAACCACATAACTATACATTCACTACCATCTTCATACCACACAAATACCTTAGGTAAAAATTTCTTTCAACCATTTATCTATTCATGTCATGTAACTTAGCATGACTATGGTGTTGTTTTGAAACTCACATGAGTAGTAAAAGCAACAACATGTTCATATTTTGTTCTTGTACATAAGCTTTCTATTTTATTATGTTATTACTATTATTGTTATTATTTGCTTCTAATCTAACTTATATATAGTATTATATATATTATGTATATATTTATTTAGAGCATATAAGCTCATTTGTTATTTATTTACTTTCAAGTTATGCAATTTATTTGTTTATTTCATGTTGTTATTAAGACTAGTCTTTTTAGTCTTAGACTTGTCCATATCAAGTCAAAACAATCTTTTATTTATTTTCTTTAATCTTTCGGGACTAGTCCGTTCTTAGTCCCGGGATGCCTTGATAAAGCTAAGGCTCCAATACTTGACCGGGATACCTTGATGAAGCTAAGGTTCCCAATACTTGATATTTTATTTTCTTGCTTATTATTTGTTTCTAGTATTTTCTTATGTTCTTATTACTTTATATGCTCATAATACTTGCATCTACATAATGTTAATGTCTCAACTAATTTGAAAATGGAATTCTATTATATTAAAGGAACTTAAAACTAAATTTTCCATTATGTGACTTGTCACAAAATAATGAGTTATTTAACAACACATAAATAGAGTTTTTCTCAAAATTTTCCTTAAATAACAAAGATGTTTTTACCAAGGAAACTTAAGAAAGATATTTTCATTATATTATGTTAACCTAAGTTTTAGTAAAATAATTTGTTAGTTTTCAAAGTTTTCACAAAAAGCTTAAGAATAAACTCTTTTTAACTCTATGACAAAACTAAGAAACAAACTAGTTTTTAAAGTTAAGATGAATTCAATCCATAAAGTTAAAACCACTTAGAAAATAATGATTTTCAAGTTCCTAAAGAAAAGACTTATTTTTCCAAATAATATAAACAAGGTAAGGTTAGAAACAAATGATTTTTACTAATAAAGATGATTCTTTTGAAAGAAATAAAAAGAACAAGTTTTAGAAAGCAAAAGTTTATATTTTAGAAATGAATACAAGAAGACAAGACTCATTTTCTAAAACCATCCTAAATACAAAATTATGAAAAGGATTTTCATCAACTTAATATACTTTTGATAAATTTGATTTTTTTTAAAAAACTTATGAAAAACTAAGTTAAAAGAAAATTTATTTGTCCTTGGAAAAAGAATGAAGAAAATAAAATAAGAATATACTCATTTATAACAACCTAGGAAAATATAAAGTTTCTTTAAATACTTGAAAAGAAATTTTCAAAGTTAAAGTTTAAATGAATTGTTTTATGAAATAAATTGTTGAGACACCACCATTAGGATTTTTTGCATATAAAGTGAGCTTACCTATATATTCAAAGTGTTTATCAAATATATATTTATATACATATATTGTTACAAAAGGATTTTCTTTAAAATAAAAGTTGAGTTAGAAAATGGATTTGCAAAAGTTTAGAAATAATTCGTTTTAAATCTGAACCCAATGATTTCGGAATCCAAACGACCTTTTATGACAAAGATAACCTTAGAAATGGATAGATCTTTTTGAATAGGTAGAAAACGGTATATTATATGCGAGATTCCGAGTTAAAATGAGCAACTTATAGTCATTTTAAGTTGGAATTTCCTCCTACATGATTTTTACCACGATTTTAAGAAGAATTTAGAATCTCCAAGAATAGAAATTCATGAAAGACTTATCCCGGGTATTTTTTTGTCTAGATGACGAAAGATACGAGATTACCCTACCCAAGGATTACTACGATTAAGAAGATCGCAAAATGGACGAGTGAGTTATTCCTCTTAATTTCGATACCTTGCTTGTGCTTGTAAAGTAGTAGCATAGTGTACTAAGAAAAGATAAAAACGGATATATTTGGGAATTTAGGATTATGTGTATATATGTGATTCTATGTTTATGCGTGAAATGAAAATTAAGAATGTCGCAACTTTAAACTGCTTGTTTAAATAATTTTGTTTACTTACTTGTATGATTGTTTGCTAAATGATTGATCGCCCCTAATAAACCTTAATAAGGTTTGGCTTAAGAAAACTAAAACGCTCACGCATAGCATCCATCGAGTCACATCTATTTCGGAAGGCTGCTACTCCTACGCGTAGAGTTGGATTGGCTGTGATCGTGCGGTGCCACGGGCCATGTTCCTTCTAGAGAATCCAAATCGCTCGAGGAAAGCGACTCTAAGTTTGGAGCCGAGCCAATCGAACGCTGTGGGTGAGGACCTGGGGACTAGTAGTAGAAGGTCGAGGACCTTCAACCCCGATTCCCTAACCTTTGATACGGAGGGGTAAATCCATTCTATATATGGTTTCTGGATAACTATATATGTTTGTGTAATCATGTGATTGTTGCATTGTATGCATAGCATATGTGTGATTAAATAAATAAACTTGTTTGAAAATATGATGCGAATGAAAATGAATATCTCACTAAGCTAGTTGTAGCTTATACCCCTATAGATTTTGTTGAAACAGGTATACCCGTGGCTTAAATTGAGGATCATGACATTAAGGAAGTCATGGATGGATGGTTAAGCTTCTATGAAGGAAATGAGATCATAAGATGAAGTAATATTGTAAGGATCTTGTATGAAATGACCTATATGATAAGTGAAGTATATTTATTTGAAGTAGGATATGTCCCTAAGAATTGAAATGCAATATGTATGTTTTATGATAAGTATTCTCTTTGCCTTGTTACTTATCTATTATCAATATAAATTGCGCTACTCCGATGCATTCCCTTGGTTGTGATGTACGCCTTGTACATGATATGGAAGCCTTTGCGTGACTAAGATAGTCATTCCTAGGCTTTAGTATTGTGTACGGCGGATTGCCACGTTTAGGGTACCCCTCGGGGCGTGACATCATCCATCATCGACATTTAAGTCATGGTTACCCTCTACATTGATTGGTTAGTCTTCCCAGCAACAACCCATGTATGGATTGGTTCCTCATACTTGTATCCCTCACACATCCGGTTTAAGTTCCTCTCTAGGTGGTGCTCTTGCACAAGGTTATAGATACTATCCATCTTTGCTTTCCACTATTTCTGCCTTCACCACACAAATAGCTTTAGGCACAAGTTCAACTCAGTTCAATCAACGTTGAAGACATAGGTAGATCCACCTTTGTTATATGTTTATTTTTTTTTCTTTCCCTTAGACTTTAAGTTTTGTGTACCTTCATTTTGGTATTTTTGATAGACATATATGTAGTTGTATTGTATGCCTTGTTAGTGTTTTTAATAGTCTATTAGACATTTTGTGTGTATATTTTTGTGTGTTAAAAATATCATATTTTCCTTGGATTTTTTGTTTCTACTATGTGTTATGGTATAATTTATAAAATATTATATAAAACATGACATAATTATAAATACATTAATATGTATAAGTATGGATAGTAAAATATATATTCATATAATATAATTAATTTGTTAAATATATATATAAGTAATAAAAAATAATTATTGATAGACATAATACTTCATTGTATAAATATAAACACTAGTATATATTCAAATTTAATCATAAATTTTTGAACATATATCTGTATAACTTATTTACAAAGGTAATATATATTTTGCTTTAAATTTAATAAATAAATTTGAAAGATTTATTAGTTAAATTTTTGCTCAAAATTACACCCTAAATTTACATGGGGCAAATTCGCTTGCGCAAGAGGAGGAATAGTCAAAATTGAGGCAAGATTCACTCACAAGAGGCGAACCTCGCCTCTCACATGGCAATGGTAATTGAGGTGAATATTAAGAGGCGAGTTTCTCCTCTTATTTCCCTGTAAATATAACCCCTGAGACTTTTCCCACCATAATTTTTCCACTAACACATTTTTATTTTTTGTAAGTTGAATTCTTACAAATCTCTAGTAAAATTCTGCCACATCTGATTACAAATTTTTCAATACAGATTAAGTAACATATTTAGTTGTTGATCTTTTCATTCTATGTAAGTAATTTAAAAATTAACTAATATTTTATTTGTTTCTTTTTTTTTTCAGGTTTTCGAATTATTCTTAATCAATATCCTCAAATTTAAGTAATATAAATAAGTTATTTGTATATTAGAATTTTTTTATTAATAAATATTTTTAATAATTAATATGAATTATTCTGCCTATATAATAACATATTTAGAATTAGTAAAAATTAAAAATATTATTTAGAATTATAAAATGTGTGCATATTAATATATTATGAATTATAATTTATTATTATAAAATTTCATAAATAAAAACTTATTAATATAAAAAAAATTATACATACGAGCGAATTTCACCTCTTTACTTATGTGAGGCAAATTTTGCCTCAATATGTTTTTTAAGGGAAAATTCACCTCATTAGGCCATATGATGGCAAGCTTATTGAGGCGAACCATTTGAGATGAAAATTTTGCTTCGGTAGGTTTATTAAGGAGAAAATTCGACCTATTAAGGTAAAATTCTTCCCCTCAAAAGCCTCTTATACTAGTGTATAATGTGTGGCTGCATGTTGTGGCATTAAGGAAGAAAAGATACATAAATTGAGAGGATTGAAATAGAAATAAGTCAGATCATTTCCCATGCAGAATATGCATATATCTTGCTTCTACCATCACCCGATCATGAAATCTTCTAGTCACAGTACCAGAAGACCAAATGCGTTCAAAACTGAGAAGCTTACCTAAAAAACATGGCAGCTTGTTATTTCATTTTAACCTAACACAATTTCAATGGAGAATTTCATGACAGCACTTTGCTTATCTAATACTAAGAGTGCTAACATAGACATTTCCTTATGTCTCAAACAAATCCTATGATTTTCTTGAAATTTTCATGATTGTTACTAACCGAGTACGTATTACATAAATACCACATGTCGTGCAACAAAAGATCCACAATTAGGAGTAATATTAATATATATAACTTGTTCACTACTAGCAAAATTAGTTTAGACCTATCTCAAGATGTTTTATTAACCCTTTTACACACACATGGCTTCATCCGGTTTGTTCGTATTGGTTCTCTTCACATTAGCTATCATCATCTCCCACAATATTCAATCTTTGGAATCTAGGATGATACGATTGAGCATGGAGAAGGAAGAAGTTATAATCACATATTCAAAGGAAACTATGGTTTTGAATGATAGTTCAAAGAGTTTAGCGGCTCCAAAATCTTTTTCTAATAATCATGATGTTGATGAGATTGAGAATAGCTAGGAAAAGAAATTAATGCACCATTTTTCTAAGATTGGTCATATTCTATCATGATCTGCCCAAGTAAGTCGGTGAAATTATAAATACACCACTAAACTATTGGTTATGTATAGATAGACTTCTTAAACATTTAAGGTGTGGTTTTAGCTTTTCATAAGTTTGAAGAGTCTATATGCACCCAATGATGAATAGTTTAGAAGTATAACTTGCAATGTGGTATTAAACATAAACCCATGCATCCTATACTTAATTGTTACTATTATTACTATTCTTTTTCTTCAAATAAAATAAAAGACTAATCAAAAGTTTAAGTTTATATTAGATATACAATGCATGATTTATATTGATCAATGTTCAGTTATAACACTATGCACTGGACTCATACTCATTGA
This sequence comes from Combretum micranthum, assembly GCA_024138025.1. Taxonomy (NCBI): domain Eukaryota; kingdom Viridiplantae; phylum Streptophyta; class Magnoliopsida; order Myrtales; family Combretaceae; genus Combretum; species Combretum micranthum. The sequence goes on along the minus strand of JAMXBD010001696.1, from coordinate 39,915 downwards.
TTACATTACATATATCAAATATAAATGTAACATGGTTTAGATGTACAATTAAATAATATGTATATCATATGTCAGTGCAATGTATTATTACTTACTTTTGGTTATACAATTACATTATCTTTTATTTAATCATTATGGCTTGAAATCAATTTGTCTTATATTAGGTCATTGGCTCACATATATTGCTATAAGATACAATAATAATTATATTTGCTTACTATTATGATAGTGTTAATGTCTATTGTACCATATTAATGAATTAATTTAAAAAATAATAATAATACAGTATCAATTTAGATAGATTGGAATTCATGCAAATCATTAAAAATGAATGCTCATCTACGGCACTTAAATTCACTAGCTATACAAGATTGCGATGGATAAATCTGCAAGCTCAAAAGAGGAGAAACAAGAAAGGTGAAATAATAACTAGAGCTGGGCAAATGGGTCGTAGCCTGCAGGCTGGCCCATTTAACCCGTTTCTAAAAAGGGTTAGGGTTGAATTTTTTCAACCCGTTTAAAAGCAGGCCATATAAACCCAACCGTTTAACCCACAGGTTAAAGCGGGTTAACCCCAAGGGCCGGGTTGGCCTATTTTTTTTTTTTTAATAAAATAGGTTTTCTTTACTTAAAACTTAAAAGTTAAAACTTTTAAGTCAAAACCCTAAAGCAACATAACATATGGATAACACCTGCCCTGCTCCTCTTCTTCTTCTATAGACATAGCACAGTTGAGTCCTCTCCTCATGTCCCACTTTTTTTTTGCCGTTGATTCATTGTCTGCTTCACTAATCAGCAATCATCACTGTCCACTGGTATGATTTTCTCTTCTTCATCTTTTTTATTACTTGTTCGTAGATCTCTCTATATCCTACATATAGTAATTATAAATCTTTTTAATTTAATTTAATTTGATTTCTTCTTGAGAGACTTATAAATTGATGCATGTATCTTTTATAGTATTAAATAGAATTATCAAATCATATATGTATATGGGCTTTGACTCACTGTTATGTGAAAATTGTAGCATTTGAATGATGTTTAGAGGTTTTTGGGTTTGAGTTATGGTTTATGTTTTACAGATAAATATTATTTTGGGAGTATTTTGTTTATTATTATCTTATATTTATTTTTCAATGGTTTTGATATTTGTTCTTTAACTTATGGAATGGACATTTGTACATGAAGTTTATCTTTCCAGAGGTATGAGTGCTGTCCATCCTTTTTTGCGGTTCCTTTGTCGACACAAGGACATGAGTGATGTGGGAAAAATATGACAATTATCCCGTATTAGATTTTTGCATAATATTTTTCTCAAATGGCAAAGGTGGGACAATGACTTATAATTTATAGTTTGCTGTGAATTTATGTTGGTTGTTGTTAGAGAAACAATATTACATTTACTAAACAGGTCAAGTTAGTTTTGGTAAAAAAAAAAAAAAAAGATCAAGTTAGTGGGTTCGCCCGTTTAACCCACCAGCCTCACGGTTGGGTTAGGGTTATAAATTTTGACCCGTTTATCAAGTGGGCTAAAGTTTGTTAGCCCGTTTAACCCGGGCCAAAGTGGGCCGGGTTAGGTTGGCCCGTTTAACCCACTTGCCAGGTCTAATAATAACTTGGTAAAAAATGACATAGGATACTGTAAGGAAAAAGGATTATGTGTGTAATATGTACCACAAGTATGTTTACATGGTGGCTAGTTACTAATCATTTTCTGATATATAGTATAAAAAAGTGGGTAGTTTTTAAAATAATTATCTCTCATATTTTACATGTAATATACAAGTAAATCATTTATAAAGAAGGGTATAAGTGTCAATTGATATAAAATAAGAGGATAACATATTCAAAATCCAAAGTTTTTTGGTGTTTTGATCACATGATAGAGACATGACGGAAATTGGAATATGAAAGAGCGTACACCAACCTATATGCCACCAGGGTATTTATCTATGGCTTAGGCAGCGTTAAGCCGATGTTAGAATGAAGAAATTTGATCAAAATAGTCTACACTGCCAGTGTTAGTTTGCACGTTGAATTAATTCTATCTAGCTTATAATTGAAAAGTTTGTTAATTTTGCTTAGCTATTGTTAGTAAAGACCACACAAAGTATGATACTAACTCTGGCAACCTGATGATCCTTGTGTGTTATTGTCCCTAGTAGAGTTGCATCTAGAAATGATTCTGGTAGATTAGGAGTCGTGTCAACTTAATTATGGTATGCAACGATGTATGGGAGTACCCAACATCACTATACGATATAAAAGTATTTTATATAAAGACTTATTTTCTAGAGTCATGAGTTATTACAAGTTTAGGACTAATTACAGGTGGTTCTAAACTGTGTTGTTTGATTGACTAATCAAAGATAATAACCTATGTTTGCTGCATTAGTTTAGGGTTGTATGTGAAATTTGTATGTTATATATTCATGCGTATTTGGTTGTGGTATAGCATACTAGGCATTTTTGCTTATTCCTTCATTTTTCAAGTACAGATGAAGATGAGATAGTTTATGACTTATCTGGATATTACATATATATTGATCATGGGGATGGCGATAGTAAAATCAACTTTCCGGCTAAAGATCAGTAGATTATGGATTATGGATATAGGAAAGAAGACTTAAGTTAATATAAAGTTTTATTTGAGACTGTTGTTAGTGTTGTTCTTTAATGTGTTTTAAGTTGCTATAAGTTGGCTTTTGGTTTATGCCAACTAGTTTCTTATGAAGTTATGATATTTATATGATGTTCTTAAAAGTATCCTTTATGTGAGTATTGGAGAATGATATGATTTATATATTTATGGATTAGAGTTTCATAGCCTTAGTGTGTCCATCTAAGTTAAGGCACATGGTGGGTTGTAATGCTTTTAGGTTAAGGTGTTACATTACACATATAATTAGATATTAAAATATAATTAGTACTTGTACACCATACATATATTATATGTGGCATGTAATATTAGTACCCACTAAAGCCTCTTTGTGGCGAAAAAAAGAAGGTTTTTTTTTCGAATTATTATTAACATTAGATGTCAATATGGTTATGGTAGCTGATGAAAGGGGAATGAGCGTAGGTACAAATTTGTAAAAGATTTTTAGATGTTAATGATCAATGTGAAGTGACGGAACCCTAAATAAGAAAAAGTATTACTGAATTCACTGTAGATTTGTAACATGAAATTCCTAAGCTATCATTTTTACTTTGGCTTTTGAGATGACATAGGCTTCTCAAAGTTGCATTTTGGCTCTCGTTGATTGTCTTTCCTTAATGTCCACTAGGTCCATCAACCCATTTTCAACATTTCTTTTTGAAAAAAATTCTCGAGTTGTTATGTTAACCCTTTTCATTCAACTCTACAACGTTAACATTAGATTGTTACTTCAATCAATCAAATATGCCAATTGTAATCCCCAAAAATTTTCACACTAGTATACAATAATAGAATAGAAAATATGAATGAAATAGTGAACTTAGGACTTAATAAAAATCCTAGAATGGACCAATGAGTAGTAATGACCTCATTTATAACTTAAAAACCCAAGTAGAAAATTCTTTGACCCTAATTGATACCAAAAATAAGATTTCATATCTTGAGCCAATAACTCAAGATATAAGTAAAAGTACCTCTATATTTCAAAAACAATAAAAGACACCCTTTTATAGAACGTATTGGCTATAAAACGATAACTAAAAGATGAACTGCTAGGGTTATAAATATGCAATGAAAATGAAAATAGATACATAACTTTAAATATGGACCTCAAATAAAAATTCTAATTCCCATTATCAAACTTATTGTGGGATTCCAAGTCTATTGAGACTAAAACCCAAATTTGATTTATTAGACCCAGGAAATCCTAATCATGTAAGGCAAAACTCTAAAATAATTAATTGCGTAAATTTTAAGCTTAAGATTTGAACTCATAAATAATCTGTAAAATTTGTAGAAGCCTTAGATAAACTTTTAGAGATAAAACCCTTACATAACTGATATTTAAATACGCGTAAAGCATATTAAACTAACTTCAAATTTTAGATAATTAATAAAATAAGTATAGTACTAATCTAAACTAGGCCACACGGTGGAAAAACTGCATCTTCTATGGCCACTATTACTTGGATGAAAATCACACTAGTAGCATATCTAAATTGTGCAATTTGAACAACTCAAAGTCAAAAGGAAAAGGACATGATAGCTAATGAGAATTTTCCAAATAAGAAAGCATTAAATGAGCCAAATTACAAGCTCTAAACAACTTGCAAAATGGCTCCATTTTCATCTAGATTTTCCTATGAATTGCAGCAAACAAGGAGACAAACAACCAACAAAAAATTGCAGCTCACAATCTCCACCGAACATAGCTTACGAAGATAGGTGGATGTGTTGTGTGTGATATTTAAAGTTCACTGATCATTGACCGAGTTTTTTAAATTTATAAATATTTTCTAAATTAGATTCAATAACTATGGTCTCATAGGACTAGCCCCTCCATCAATTGTAGCATAAATAAAGATATAGGTCGATCCTAAGGGAATGGTTGTATACTCTCAACCTCATTAATTAACGAGCCAAAGAAAAGGTTTTAGAAAAAAAAACATAAAGAAAAATAAACTAAGCTAAGTTAGAAATATTCACAGATGTTTAATGAGTAAAATGAGAAATAAGCCTATAACTTCTATGAAATAGTAACTCGGAGTTACTTCATCAATTCCTTATCAGAATAATTTCTTAAGAACAACAACTTCTTAAAAGCTGTTTGAAATGGTGTGTTTATAATGCCAAAATCTCTAATTTAAACCAAAACTTCTCTCGAAGTCAGTAGATCTAGATCTAGCTAAAAATAGTAATCTGAACTTTCAATTAGATTCGCATAAAGAATAGGATTCAATTGTTTTAAAAAGACAACTCAATAAATTTTTAGAGAAAGTGACAGAAAGTCTTCATTCATTCTCGGCAAGAGGTAGTTAGGATCAACTCCATTAACAACCATAGATCTATTCAATTGGATGATCTCTCGATCTATTCAATTGAAATCAATCGTGGACCTAAAAGAGTGCACTGCTTCTTTAAAAACCACAAGTTAAGTTCAAGTTACCAATTACAATCACCTAATCAAATTTAATTGAAATCGCATTTAAAATCAACTGAATTAGGAATTAGATTCATAATCCCTAAGCTATAGGAGTTTATTTCTCCATTGATTTATCAAAATAAGCATAGTTTAAAGAAATAAAACAAATTCGAAAGATTAATCAATTGATTCCTCAGAAATTTATTGAAATTAAAAACATTGGGTAAAATTGATTTTACCTAGAAACAGAAAAAATTCTTAAGTAAAAAGAAATGAAAATTCTTTTACGCAAAAATCCTTCAGAAATCTACTCCACGTTAATACTGATTTACACTGTTGGTAGATACTTTACAACGTACACTTGCTCGTTTATTTATAGACTACTAGGCACAGAAAGCATGGCCTACTTTATTTGACACGTGGTAGATTCGACAGATTCTTTCTAACAAAATTTGATAATTTTTCATCGCACATATGATCTATGAAAACACTCATCGAGGGTTGCATGTGATTTATTGGTCGAGGCTCATATTAAGCAAGATCAGGCTTGACTTCAAGAAATTCCTAAGTAAACTGTGTGTTTTTGTGCCATTGCTCTATCGAGGGTAAAATTAAGAGAGTCGAGGGTCGTATTGTTGAGGCTCGAGGTAATTTTGATAAAGAATTGCTTTGTCAACACAATTGTCGAGGGTTGACATTTAAGATTTGACTTTGAGGCTCGACAATATATTTTCTTCAGAATGATGCTTGATCGTTTTGACTGAAGTCGAGGGTCATGTCGAGGGCTCGCAGTTGAGGCTCGATAGACCAATTTTTACTGTCTTTTTTCTTTGTTTGGCCTCGACTGTGACTTTTACAAGGCTCAACTTCTTCATTCTTGACTTTAATTGTTGTTTTTGCTCCAAATCTAAATAAAAACACTTGATTACTCTTCATTTGATTCTAGCCTTAAAACAGAATTATTTATCACAAACATAATTTTTGTAGGATTTTATCTAAAATTCTTAGCAAATTAGGCTCAAAATCCTATGGAAAATATAGAGTAAAAATGACTTATCAAATTCCCCACACTTAAGACTTTGCTTGTCCTAATGCAAATAAAACAAATTGAAGATCACAAGGCTTATTTAAGATAAATCATGAATAGTTTGATTGACCTAAATATTTCGAGTGCAAATCAACTCAGCATTCTAAAAAATTTTATTATTCTTACTAACTGAAATAAATTTACTTTTACAAAAATCAATTGGCTTATCTAAGTAAATCAGCTTTTACTCTTATTATTTAATAAAGAATTTTTAAGCAAAAATTATTTAGAAGATCAATTAGAGTAAGAAGAGACTCAATCATCTTTTATCCCCTTATATATAAACGTATGTAATCTATTAATCGCTTCTCTAAGCAGAGTAATCTAAAGTGAATACATATACATCATATCATTCCCTGAATCTTTTTCCTTGTTTGTGCTTTTTATTCCTTAATTTTATTAATTATTTAAAGCTTCAGAGGCACAGGGTGTTCCTTGCATCTTTTCTTTACCTCTAGAAGGGGTGTTGCCCGAATCTTTTTGCTTTTTTTTTTTTTTATGGCTTTTGAAATTGAAAGAGGGGATAAGAAGTTGCTCTTCTGAGAGACCAATCCAAGCCCATTTCAATTCTAAGCCAGGTTTTATATTTAATTTTTGTTTTATTTTTAGTTATAATGCACCAAGAAAAATTATCAAGTTATGATTATCATTAGAACATTCACCATAAATTAAAACGACTCTCAAAATGACTAATTTGGAAAACATACCAATCTTTTAAGCTTTTATAAGACAATTGAGTAATCGCACTAAGGACCTTAAGCTAATTCCAGCTCTAAAATTATAAACAAAATAATAAGTAAAACTACTTCACATTGATATTGTCAATTTATTTAAACAAGGTGAAAATTGTTCAGTTTCAAGATAATTTCATAATTCATTTAAGTCAATGATTTTTTTAAAATTTTTTATCAAATTTTAACTATTTCATTGAGTTCTTATGAATTTGTGCAGGAAATTGACCTATATCAATACATACTCTATTTATGCAAGTTATTAGACCCATTTATCTTGTTTAACCCTCCCCCAAACTTAAGTCAAACATTATCCTCAATGTTTATCATTTGTATGCATAGTTAGGGGATTCAAATTGTCATAGCATATTTTATTTTAAAGCACAAAATTAAAAAGAATTTGAGAAGTTAAGAAAACTTCTCTCTTGTAACCTCGAAGGTCAATCTTGGTTTGTCGAGACCTATTTAAGTCCGTTAACACAACGAACTTGGCAAAAACATGTGTTATTATCGAGGCTCAATTAGGGTACTCGATAGAGTTATGGACAGTAAGCAATTCATAAAGAAAATAAAAATACATAAAGAATGAAAAAGAAAGGAATCTAATTTTATTGAATGAATAAAAAGAATAAAGAATATTTTTACAACAATTATAAAGACGTCCAAACTAAAAAGAATAAAGAATAATGAAAAATTGGTTTCTTCAATGGTCCATTTCCAACCAATATCTGAAGCTTCTACTGATTCATTTCCTCTTCCTCTTCTTAGCCTGAGAAAGTCTTCATAGGGTTCTCTACTCCTTCTCCCTCTTCTTTGTCCTCTACTCCTGCTAAATATTCTACCTCTATCTCCGTTACTAATCTTTCCTTTGCCTCTTTCATTAGCTTTGCCTCTACCTTTATTGGCTGAGCTTTTAGGGGCTTCACTGGTAAGATATGGTAGAGGACTACGAGCTCTATTCTTTTGTGCTACCCTTTCTTCTCTATCTAGCTCTTCTTGTAAACTTTATGGAAAGGCAGCATCACTCTCTAATGGAGCCAATTTCTTTTGCTTGGCTTCTTCTTCTCCCTCCTTTCCTTTTTATCTTCACAACAAAGAAGGCTATCATCATTAAGATCCTCATCATCTTCAACCATGTCTTCTATTCCTTGAAGAGTTTCAATCATTTCTAGTTGAAAGGATTGATTTATTGGCTGTGGTAGAGCTTGAAGTCGGGCTTGTGCTTTCTTCTTCTTTTTAGCCTCTATGGCCTTTATTAGTCTCTCAACTTCAACTCCAATAACATAGGCCTTCATCTGGTATATTCTTTTTGTTTGCTCCTCTAATTTCTTGTGGGATTCATTAATTCTCATTTCGATTTCTTCCTTCATCCTTCTTTTATTCTCTTCCCTTGTAACCTCCAACAACGGGGTTATTGTGAGGGAATCCTCCTTGTCTTGAAGAGCATTAAAAGGGAGTTGTTGCTGTTGTTGTGGAGCATCATAAGTCATAAGGGTTTCTATACTTGTACTCCCCTCTTTGATTTACGACTAGCTGGAGGTGTGGAGAATGGAAAGTTTCAAGCTGATTCCATATTGGAGTGTGTTCCTCAGGGATTCCTTGGGACCATTTTTCATCCTCAAATTGTCTTTAAGCCTCTCTTTCTCTATATTCTGTCTGCAGCAGCCATTCTTTCTATTAACTCCAAAATTTCGCACCTGGGAGGTGCTTGTTGAAGAGGTGTAGCATTTGAACCACCTAAAGCATTTACAAAAACTAGCTCTATGACTGTTTCTTGAGGGGGTGTTACTTCCTCTATTATTTATGTCCTTATTATGGCAACTCAATTAGATTCCTTATTAATAGACCTGTCCCCTGCTGCCATTCTCTCTTCTAAACCAGCTTCTTGTACAACCTTTTGTACTAAGTCATATAAGAGTTTTCTTCTTAACGAATAGCTGGAGCATCTACAAAAACTGGCTCCACTATTGTCTCTGATAGGATTACTTATGTTAGACCTTTATCCAACTCTAAATATTTTGGAAGGATCATTCTCCTTCTCTTCATTGATGGTTGTTGTTCTTTTTCTCCTTTTTAAAGTATATACAACTAGAGCTGATTGCACAGCCTCCATTATTGGTGGTTGGGGTGAAAGAATGGGTTATGGTTGAACAATGGCTTCATTGTCCTAAAAAATGTTCTAAGAAAGTGAGTCGGCCAACTGTTGTGAAGGTTTTATGTTTGGGATGTGTGTTTGTGGTGATGTGTATGATTCTGTATTTACAAGGGGCGGGGTATGTATATATGGGGATGGTGGTCTGGCATCATTATCATCATCATTATTATTAGGATGTGACTCTACCAAGATAAGGTGTGGAAAAGGTGATTTAGAAGTTGTGGGTTATGGAAGTAGCCTTGAGACTACATTTAAGATATTGGACATCATACTCCTTAGATTGTTCATAACCTCTTTTGTACTCTTTTCCAAATCAGCAAGCTTTCCCTTCATCTCAATAACTTCATTTTCTAATTTGTGGAAGCTTGCTGAAGAGGGTTGTGGTGTAGCTTCTGATGCAGAAGCTTCAGGTTGTGTTAGAGGAGGTTCTTCTTGTGAAGGGGGATATGTGGCTAAAAAACCTGTTGTTCAGTTGGTGCAGCTGATTCTTGGAAAGGCCGGGGCTCAACTAGTAGGTCATGGTCTAACCTTGGTTCTACTATTGTACCCACTTCTACTAGTCTCTAATCTCTAAAAGCCTTCTTTTGAAGTTCCTTATACTTACACACTAGGTCAGTTGGCCTTTGCCCTGGCCACATTCTTAAGTTCCTCAAAATCCTTGTGATCAAGCCATCAAGGAATATTCCTTTGCAGTTTAGTGTGGCTTGATATTTGAGCTTACAGGCTACCAATAAAACTACATTTATCTTAATCCCCTTTACTATGTTGATAATAGGGTGCAGCTCTACTTTGGAGACTGTTGGCCCTCCCTCCAACTTAGAGAAAATACTCTTTATCAGCATGTAGTGCAGCATCCACACACTTTTATTTCTGAACTTGGACCCTGTGGTCCTTGAAGGAGTAAATCTTTCTTCAAACCCCTCCTCTAAGAATCTCTTGAAATCTTCTTCAGGTATTTATAGGGACAGCTCTTGGAATTTTGGTTCCTCTAAATATCCTTCCTCATCATACAACCCCATGGCATATATGATAATGGCCTAACAAATATTTTACAACTATTTGAACATGATTCCTCATTTTTTTCTCAACTAAACATCATAATAAGTATGTAATAGCTACTATACCTTTATTGCATTCATTTTGAATTGCAATCTACTTTCTCATTTGTTCCATACGCTGAAGTAAATGGGCAATTAATCTTCCATTAAATAACAAACAAATCAGTGTTTGTTATGTCCAAAAAAATCAAGATTTTGGAGTGTAGTTTGTAAAAAACTAGTCTTACCATTAATACCTAAAATCATATATATTTTGTCCCTTCATCTAGTACAATTTTTATTATATATGTTGGTTAAATTGTGATATACACACACACACACACACACACACATAGTAATCCACCATTGAAAAGAAAACTAAAGTTTTATATGTTTAATTTTTATTGATTGGTTTTAATCAACAACTAATGGTAATGTTTATTTAACAGGTATAATAAATGGAAATAATCAATGCCCATAAGTTATAACTTTATGTATTTAAAAAGTCGTGTCTCTTGTTTACCAAAAACGAAAAAAAAAATTGTGTTTCTTCAATATATATAAATAGGTGCATATCTCTTTATTGTTATTTAGTCTCAAAGGTATTTAATCCTAATATCCATAAATTTTGGCCAATAGTTATTGAAATAGCTATGAATTTCTTAATTTATATTCTAATGTGTTATTGAAATGAGATATGTATATATATACATATATGTGTGTCCATGGATAATATAATTAGTATATGTGTTAAATATGTGTTGTTTTGCATGTGTGTAGTATAATGAAATTAATATTATTGTATTATATGTATTAATGTGTGTATAGTGTAATGAATAAATGTGTCTTTTGTAAATTAATATGTATGTGTTATGTTTAGAATTTAATAAAGTGACTTGTGAATTGTTTAAGATGATGGTAGAATTTTGACAAAATTAAAGTCTACTTTTTAAGCTTAAATCAAACTCAAATGCCTTTCAAATTAAATCAAATTAACCTTAAGTCAAATATACCCTAAAGTCAAACTTTGGATTAGTATTGACTTCATTTTGGACAAATTTTGGACCCTTTTGGCAGCCCTCATCCTCTCATACGAATTTCTCTTTTCTTTTCTTTCTTTCTTCCTTTCATTTCAAAACCCTAAACCCTAAGCCAAAATCAATTACAAGCTTTTGGATTCAAGCATCACTCAAGCCAAGACTTAATCATGTAAGTTAAATACAAGCTTAATCTTTTTATTTTATGTTTTATCTTGTGTTTGGTTGTAAAGCTTATGTTAAAATGAAGTTTATGTACTAATTGGTGTTAGATTGATTTTGTGCTTTGATGGTAGTTTAAATAGGATTACATGGCTAAAGGAGTTGTAGTGTATATCTTATATGAATGCTGACATGTGAGGATGAGTGTATTGGGAAGATTGAAGGATTGAGTAGTTGAAGTGTGGAATTGAAGTGTGATGGGTGTTTTGATGATTAGAAATAGAATTTATGTTGATTAGATAGTGTATAAAACATATAACTAGCTTTGGGAAGTTTAGATTAAGATTGGAGAATTTTGAAGTGAATAAGTTTTGTAATAAAATAGGGGAAACAAAACATTTTCGTATAGGCTTAAAATTTGAGCATACGCCGGCATCTTGCACTTCAACACTGCCGGCTTAGAGGCGGTGTTGGAAGTGAACAGAATCAATTTTTTTTAAAGCCATTTAAAGGCTACCGGCTTTCACTAGAAAAGTCCGCCAGTGTTTATTTTTCAAAACGTACACCGGCTATTAGGGTTCCAATGCTGTCGGCTTATGGGCGGTGTAGAATGAGAACAAAATCATAATTTTTAATGCCAGGCTTAAGGCTACCGGCGTAGGATCCAAATCTGTCGGCGTACATGGATACGCTGCCGTTGTTAGGGGTATTTACGGGAGTGGACCAACCCTGTGTACCTCTTGGAAATTTTTGAAAATTTGGAGTTGTATTTCACACCGGCTCAAAGCTGCCGGCGTAGAATGAAGGCTACCAGCGCATCCTTAAACGTTGCCAGTGTTGAACTACAGTGTATTGTGCACTGGTTCAAAGCCGCCGGCTTTGTAGGCCGACGTATCCCCTGCACTTCTCATTTTTAAAAACTTTCTTCAAAATTTTCCAAAGCTTGGTATATGATCAATTAAATATTTTTTAAATGATCTATGTTATAATAGGATGTTTAAATGCTTTATTATGACCTTGTATTAATTTATTTGAGTTTTTTTAATTAATTATATTTTCAACTAGTTAATTGGTGCTTAAACTAAGTGTGAAATTTAATATTTGTCTTAATCATTGATAGATCCTCGCTCGAACAATCCCATTAATTCCCGATCTATCTCAGGTACGCAGTAACTTACTTGTTTCTTTGCTAGGGCAGGCATCAAACCAAATTACTTTAAATTAAGAAAATCTCATTAATTGATGAGTGTTGATTTTTCCTTGTTGCCGTTGAATCTGGTTCGGAGAGTGGCACCTTGCTCAGATTGGGGGCAGGGTACTTTCTCGTTAATGGATAGAATTATTTAGGAGATATGAGTATCCGAGCTACTCATATCAACCCCCTGAGCATCGTGATGCGTTACTCAGGATCCCCTAGTATTACGGGCTACGCCGGAATGTGGGGCTGCCTAATCTATATGAACAGTAGGTACCACTCAGGGAGGCGGACGTAATATTAGATCCCTGTTATCCGGAGTTTGAATACTCCCATGTTATTTTACTAACTAAAGATCGAACAATAAACAATTGATTGTTGCATATTGCATTTAGTCTAAGAATATTTGACTCACTTTGCATTTGTATTCGTTACTTGTGTATTGGGCTTTTGGCTCATATTTTACCCATTTAAGGTGATGACTTCTATGAGTTCTATGTGAGTAGGGGTTACGGAACCGACTTTGAAGATTTTCTTGATGATTTGGAGGATTAGAGTTAACCATGGACTCAATGGAACCCTATAATTGTAATAGACTAGATGTGATTTCTTTTGTTGGTAATGTAACTAAAGTTTTAGTTTTGTTGTGTTTGAAAATTTTGTTAAGGCTTGTAAGAAGCCTTTGGATGTAATATATATATATATATATATATGTACTTAGTTATGTAGGACTTAAGTTGCTTCTTTTGCAAAATATGTTGGTAATGAAGTAGTGTAATTTTGTTTAAGGTTTAGAAAAATTATAATTTCTAATATATTATCTACATGGAATTAGATAAACAATTCCTCAAATAATTCTTTCAGACAACCTTACATATAATATTATAGGTTATATGTGGTTGGGGAACTGTTATCGCCTAATTTAAATATAGGGGTGATAGCGGGTCCTTACAGTTATTCCCCAAATTCTAGATTTTGTTAACCTATAATGGAGGGATGTACATCTACATATGAAGTCAAACACATGCTTGAAAAATATCTTGGTGATGATAATTTTCTTATAGAACCAGAATCATATCCTGAGAGGATAAACACAACAAACATCCTCGGTAGATACTTGAAAAACTTTTAGACAACATTTCCCATGACACAATATTAAATGTGGAGAGGATGAAGAAACAATATTTGAAAGAATAATCATAACTCATTCATATTTTTCAATAGACAAGCATATATAGACGAGCAATCTTACAACAATAGATAGTTAATAAATTATAATGCAATGCAAAAATTTAGGGAACAAAAAAATTTTTTTCCCCACTTTCCTCCTCAAATGCCTCAATTTTCTATGTCCAACTAATTATTTTGAAATATATATATATATTGGTCATGGAGCACTATGGAATAGAATCAAGTATACAACAGTAACAAGGCGGGGCATAGTATTGTAATTATCACCTTGTAGGTTTGAGAGTTCTAAGTACATTAACGCTGAGACATAATTTATTTTCAATAAAAATGTTTTTCTCTTGATTAAAATAATATTAAACATAAACTCGATTTAGCCTCAAATAATATTTGAAGTCAACGTGACTCGATAAGTCATGCAAGTTAGATGAGTTCAAACTTGACAACATAAATCACATGAGTAAACATTGTATCAAAATAAAATTTTATGAATAAGTTTAGTTTATTTATATCTATTTGTTTCATAGGATATAAGTTTTAAAAATTGTTTTAAGATTAGTACAAAAACCAATTAAATCTCCTACATATATTTTTATTGAAAAATAATATAATAGAGTTGATTTTCTTTCAATAAAAATGCATGTAGGAGATTTAATTGGTTTTTGTACTGAGTTATTAATACTGATAAAGTTTATCTCAAAATTCAATTAAATCCATTATATTTTAAGTAAGTCTGTTAAATCTTTTATATTTATTTTTATCATATTATTAGATTCTCTAGACATTAAAAGATATAGTGAAAGAGGTGCTTAATTAATTGGTCTGAAGATACAAACATAAGGCCTGATTTAAATGCATAAGAAAAAAATAAAAACTAAGGATATTTTGCATTTTAGTGGGCATCTAAACAATATATATATATATATATATACATATCCATAAACACAATGAGATTTTTTTACCATTAAACACAATGAGATTTGAACTGAAATAATCATAATTTCTCAAGTCATGTTTTATAAATGTGTTAATTCAATCAAGCATGATTTTGAAATATGATGAATGTGATTTATATTAATATATGATATATGTGTTATGTTGATGCGTTAAAATACCTAAATGTCTTAGAATAACTAAATATTGACTTTATAAATTTGTGAGTATAGTTAAGAGTGTGATAAAATAGCTTAAAACAAGTAAACATATAAAATATAAATATATATATTTTTCTACATAGTAGAATTTTTTTAGACATTAACCAAGCTCAAAAACACATTTTGTCACACCCCGCCCCCTCAGGCGACGGTGATGTGATGCCAGGGCAGACAAACCCACCACTGGGCCTCTAGTGGTAATGGCCGGTACCACCATTGCATCATGGTGACCCCAACCAACGCATTCCCCGTAGGATACCACGGGCACTATAGGTATTGTTACCCTTAGGCAGAGTTGAATCCAGTCTGCAGACTCTAGGATTCGAACCCCTAGGATTCGAACCCCAGACCTAAGGCTTTTGCCTGCCCCAAAGGCAGCACCTCTCATCCCCGCCCCCTCAGGCGACGGTGATGTGATGCCAGGGCAGACAAACCCACCACTGGCCCCCTAGTGGTAATGGCCGGCACCACCATTGCATCATGGTGACCCCAACCAACGCATGCCCGTAGAATACCACGGGCACTATAGGTATTGTTATCCTTAGGCAGAGTTGAATCCAGTCTGCAGACTCTAGGATTCGAACCCTAGACCTAAGGCTTTTGCCTGCCCCAAAGGCAGCACCTCTCACCAGTTGATCTGCAGCTCAACTGGTGAGAGGTGCTGCCTTTGGGGCAGGCAAAAGCCTTAGGTCTGGGGTTCAAATCATAGAGTCTGCAGACTGGATTCAACTCTGCCTAAGGGTAACAATATCTATAGTGCCCGTGGTACCCGTTGGGGCATGCGTTGATTGGGGTCACCATGATGCAATGGTGGTGTCGGCCATTACCACTAGGGGGCCAGTGGTGGATGTCTGCCCTGGCATCACGTTGCCGTCGCCTGCGGGGGCGGGGCGTGACACATTTAATGCCAAAAAATAAGCTCATTTATTTACTAAAACAAGCCCATGTAAAGTCTTAAATTAGGCAGCCCAAAAGCAACTAAGAAGATAAATATCATCTCTTAAAGTGCAATTTTCGTTCAAAAATTTTAGACATCAAAATCACCTCATTTTTAAGCTCCAAAACCTCATTTTCTCTTCTCCAAAAGCTCTCCCATGGATATGTAATACTAACCCTTCAAATTTTTACAAAGAAAACCATTAAAGGCATGCAACAAGACCACAAAATTAAGACAAAAAGCTCTTAAGATATGTGTGCTAATTTGTTTTAAGCATATGTAAAGTGTGCTTTTATTAGGATAGGGTTTGTATGCTAAAAATGAGATAGGATGGTTTCTATGTCTTGTTGGTAGTTGGAGTAGTATTTTCGTGCTAAAAGAGCTTGTAGTATGTATTAGATATGTAACTTGAAGTGTTTGTATGATTGAATTGTAGGATAGTGATGCTATGAAGTAGAAACAAAATTTAAGCATTTATACTTTTGAAATTAGTAAAAACTTAAAACATAAAAGTTGTATATCTTTTCTTAAGCTTTCCAACGCAACTTGAATCACCTTAATCGGAGATCAGAAGAAAAATTTACGGTTAAAATACGATATGCTAAGAAACAAGAGAATGCTACACGACCCGTGTAGGGGTAGTGTATAATTAGGAAATTTTTGAAACATGATTCCCTTGTTTTCATTCGAAAATTGTAGCTTTTACACACTTTCAATCCTCATCAAACACAATTTACACCCCAACTTCATTTATATAATTTTTTCAAATAAGGTTAAAAACTTATGTTTCTTTGTTAAATATGTAATTGCTTAGGAAATGAATCTTTTGAGCCAAATTGAGATAGATAAGTGAAAAGTGATGTGTTGTGCTAATTAATTAATATAATCAAGCATGATTTAAATGAACTTATTGTGTATGTTAAGTTACGTAAGTGTGAGAATACATGTTATGTTTTGTGTGAACTTTGTTTAGAATTAAACTTTGTGCAAGTGCAAGTTCTTGTTTTGAATTAATGTCAAAGTTTTATTAATTTAATCTCTTTTATCAGATTCTCTATCACCTTCAGGACTAGTTACACCTTCTTTGCTTGAAAATATCTCAGGTACGCAGTAACATACTTGTTTCTTACCTAGGATAGGCATAATTAAATTTACTCTAATTTATGAAAACTTAAACTATATTTGAATTGGTTGTCTATTACGCTGTTGAATTCGGTTCGGAGAGCAACACCCTGTCATGATGCAATGACATGGTAGTTTTAGGCACTTAGGCCACCTTTGTTATGATGCAATGACTTTTAAAAGTGGTACGGCGGGTAGTTGATGGGGTTTTTAGTATCGGTATGACATTTACTTAAGCTTAGGATGAAGTAACATGATTTAATTCGATGTTTCGAGACTTGAATTGGGTGATGTTATAGACTAAGATAAGCGAAGATGATAAACGGATGAGAATCTTAGATGAGACTATTTTTCATTTTCAAATATATAATCTAGGAGATATGAGTTCCAAAACAACTTATATCAACCTCCTGAGTATCGAGATCATTACTCAGGTCCCCAAAATGTCCCTGTTGCCCAGAGTTTGAATACTCTAGTGTTGTTTGATTAATTAAAGATTTTCTAATAACCTATTGATTGATGCATATGCATATAGACTAAGCTTGTATGTATCACTAGCCTTTGTTTCTGTTACTTGTGTGCTGGACCTTTAATTCATTATTTTATCTTTATAGGATCCTAAGACGATACGTTTTATGCTAGCATCGGTTATGGGACTGATTTTGAAGATTTTCTTGATAGTTGGGAAGATTAAGTTGGCCATGGACTACATGGATTCCTTTTTGTAATAGATTAGGATAGATGATCTTTTGGAAGAATACGTATTAATGTTGGAGCTTTGTTTATCTTTTATATCTTTTGTTTAAGGTTTGTCATTAGCCTTTGTTTGTAATATATATATACACTTAGTTATGTATATTTAAGTTTTATCTCTTATGATATGTGATGATAATGATGTTTGTTTTTCTTAGAAGTTAAAAAAAAAATCTATAGTTCTCACATTTGTTCTTATAAAGAATTTAGACAAACAATTCTTCAAACCTTTTTTTTAGGAAAACCTTATATATAATACTGTAGGTAATATGTGGTTAAAGACTCGAATTCATCTATTTTATATAAGTGCTGTACATGGGTCCTTAAATGAATATAATTATACGATACCATTTGTGCCTCCACTTCAAATAATTAGCAAGTTGATGTCGCTACTACTACTAGTGAAAGTTTAGATACAACTTTTAAATTAAATGTAAAGTACGAATACTATTAATAGGTAATTTTGATTAGGTCAATCCGACCTCTTTAGATTGCAATAAGTTGACTGATAAGCTTATCTGCTCAGACTATCAGCTGATCTATTTAAAGTCCATAATAACTCAAGAACGACCCTAGAATATGGATTATGAGGCTAAATTGAACTTGTAAAGACCCGACCCACTAAATCCCGAGACTTAGAGTACCGAGTCTCCAATCACATATAACATTTTCACATTATATGTAGGGTTGTCCTAAAACTAACAATTTATGAGAATTGTTTGATCAAATCTACTAAAACTTTATAAACAACCTTCAACAAAACAAAATTGCTAATAAAAGCAATCTATGCAAATATATATATCATATGTACAAAGTTTAGTGTCAATACAAGACACTACAAAAATTACAAGTTTTCTTAGCATAAAAGTAACCCTAAGAGATCTTAAGGTCATCACATCTTAGGCTTATCTATCAAGCCTTCTATACAGAGAATTTTTTTTTTTAAAACAAAATCTTCTCCAAAATCCAAGGGCATTCGAGTCCTATTCGTCTCACTCATCATGAATTTCTCATAGTCTGACCCGTAACCTAAATCATATATAACTCGTCTCTATTACCTGCAAAGCAGCAAAAGTGAGCCAAAGGCCCAGTACACAATAACAAAATACAAGAACAAGTTATCATGCAAACTTAAATCAAATGGAATGCATCAATGGACAAGTTATTATCTTATTAAGTTTTCATTTATAAAACAACAAGAAGGTATTCAAACCCCGGAACCATGCTCTGAGAATTTAGGGGTCCTGAGTAACAGCAACTGCTTAGGGTTGATATAAGCAGTCCGAATACTTATATCTCTACATCTATTCCATAAAGAAAATAGCTTCATCTAGGGTTCAAAAGTCATTACCCGACTCTACTTAAACTCAGTCCACAACATGAGCCTAGTTCACAAGTTCCCATAAACTTTGAACTAAACCATGGTATTTCCCCCTAAGTTTAAGTAAATGTTACTCAGATACTATTCCCCCTATCGGCTACCCGCTTAACCAAAAATGAATCGCTATTGCATCACAGCGTACCATTGCATCATGGTAAAGTCATTGCATCATGACTTAGGTTAAGCACCTAACTAACATGTCATTGCATCATGAGGTTTGCTGCTCCTTGGATAGATTAAACAGCATAATAGACATCCAGTTCATCAAAACATTAAGCCGAATTGAATTAAATTAAATTAGGAATGCCTAGTCCTAGCACACAACAAACAAGATATTGCATACCTGAACTCGATAGTATATCACTATATTCACTCGGAGAGGAACTAACCGAAGAACCTTTAACTGAAATAAGAATATCAAAACAATCAATAATTGAATGTAGAATTCACATCTATATATATATATATATACATCACAATTCTAGATTAACTATACAAGGAGATTCAATAAGCTTTGCATATAGTTTTAATATCTAATTCATGCATAAAACATGTTTATCAAGCTTATATAACCATTAGGAGATCATATATGAAGTAAAGATTGAAGATTGAAGAAGTTTGAATTTGAAAAACTCAGGGGATACGTGGCCTTCTTACACAGGCAAAATTTGAATGAACGCCGGCAGCGTGGGAAATATACGCCGGCGGCGTTGCGCCCGGCATTAAATATTTTGATTCTGTTCGCATCCCACACTGCCCATACGCCAACGGCGTTGAAGCCCTAATGGCTGGCGTACACTTTGAAAAATAAATGCTGGTAAAGTTTTCTTGCCAAAGTCGGTAGCGTTCGAAGCGGCTTTAAAAAAATCGATTATGTTCACTTCCAACACCGCCTCTACGATGGCGGCGTTGAAGTGCCAGATGCCGGCATACGTTAAAAAACAAACCGATTCGAAAAGAGTTTATTTCTCCTGTTTTGCACTTTGCAAATTTTTGACCTACAACACTTTTAATCCTTCTTCAAGTTCATTTTTTAACTTCATATACTATCTCCTATCTACACTAATTAATCCTAGCAACTTAGAACATTAAAACACTTCAAATCCCATTCCACTCATCATCAACTTCAACTACTCAAATCGACATTATTCCTTCCTAACACTTCATATAACTACTACAACACATAAACAAATTCACACAATAACAAAACATAATCCAACCTATATCAATGCATGAACGAAACAACTCAAAAGACATAAACTCATTCTACCAAAGATTTCACATAGATACTATAACGAAGGAAGTAAAACAAAATCTATACTTGTATTAACTCACATGAGTAAGCCTTAGCTTGGAGAGATTTTTGATTTAGTGAGCTTAGTGTTAGTCTTTAGTTTAGGGCTTGTAACTTGGAGAGAAGGAAAAGAGAAAAGGAAAGAAAGAAGAGGGAAATTCGTATGGAAATGGAAGGCTGCCAGAAGTGGGCTTAATTAAGCAAATTTTTGTCTTATTATTATCTTAAGTTTGACTTTTAAGGCATATAAGACTTTGAGTTGAATTTTGTTTAATTTGGGGCTCGTTTGGGTGTAATTTATGCATGAAAATATAGGCTTAATTTGTAGAATTTCTCTCAATAATTCCTAAGACAATTCAAAAATTGATTTTATAAATTTAAACATAACACAAACATATTAATGCATAAAAGGCACAAATATTAATTATACAATACACACATTAATATATATAAAACAATGACATTAATTTCATTACACATGCAAAATAACACGTGTAATATTCAAGATATATAACTTAAACACATTTAAACTATTACTAACTCATCTACTCCGATATTAATATTACCATACATGACTCTCATAAATCAACATGCTCATAAAGTTCAATAATTAAGTTAAATAAAACATATACATGGAAATTAAATAGAGATTAAAATTAAATCATTTCAGAGCTTATTTGATTAATAGCAACTTCATCACCTCTTACTGGTGTCACTATCTTCTATTAAGATTGTTAGAACTGACAAGTCTATCTCTAGAAAGTTTTTTAATATGAGAAGATATACTTATTAAATCTGAAATAGTTTATTTTTTAAGGTCTTAACCAATAATAATTATTTATTTAAATCAAAATTAAAATAATTATCATATATAGCCCTAAAATCGTGACTTATGCGCGAGATATATGAAAATAATACATTGTATATATATTGAAATACCTCAAATCTTCACCTAGATTAGAAATTGAGTTTAGATAGATCAAATAAATCAAATGAATTATAGGATTTAATTAGACAAGTTGGCTTAATTTAATTAGCTAATAATTAAGTTGGTTTTGAGATTTGAAATTCCTAAAATCCCTAAATGTGTTCTAAAAATGTTTAGAGGATTCCTAAACTCTTGATTTTTTTAGCCTAAATACTAATTCTTAAATCTCAGTAAAATTTAGGTTCATTCACTTGAATAAAAATATCAGTTTTTAAACCCGAACTCCAATTAAATATCTTTTTATCTAAAATAAATTCCTAAATTAAGTTCTTATTATAAGATCTTAATTTATAATATATCGGTTCAGAAATCATCTTTTAAATACTTCTGGAACTATAGATATTGATCTGATAGTTCTAAACCTATACCCTATTTCTATTTTACCCAAATTTAACTTTATCCTTTTCTTTTATTTTCTTTCTTTTGGCTGCCCTTTTGCTTTTCTTCATTCATTTACGTTTCTTTTTTTTTTTTCCTTTCTTTTTCTTCTTCTTCTTCTTCTTTCTCTCTTCAAAATTCAACACATAAATCTAATTTCAATAAGAGAAAAGGAGGAATAAAGTAGAATATGAGAATAAAAAAAGGAAATCAAAGCTAGAAGTATAAGAAGTTGTATGATTTAGCCAAAAAGCTAAGTTTTCTATTTCTATTTCCCTTTGTTTTTACTTGTTATTTACATTTCTAATTGATGAATTGATGTTGAATTGAGTTGGAAGTGCTGTTTACATTTGTATTTGTTGGTTTAATAGTTGATAAAAGTTGGGAGTTGAGTTTGAGGAAGAAGATGATGAATAGTAGTTTGTGATGGTTTGATTGTTGTTTGAAGTTCTTGGAGAAAGATTGAAGTGTTAGGAGTTGTTATTAGAGTTTATTTAATATTATAATTGATATAGGAAGCTTAGTAAATGATTTGAAGAAGTTTTGATAAAATGAAAGTGTAAAAAACCTCTTTTCGCAAACCTGTTCTGTCGCCTACGCTGCCTCCTAGAGTTTCTATGCGGCCGGCTTTGAGGTGGTGTTGAAGGGAATAGAATGCATTTTCTTAAATCAGCCTCCAATGCTGCCGGTGTTGAAGCTTTACGCTGCCAGCTTTGAAATTTACGCCGCCGGCTTTAAAGTGCCGGTGTTCGTTTTACTCAATGCCCTGTTTCGCAGCTCTTCGTATTTTGGCCATAACTTTTTCATACAACCTCTGATTGAGGTGGTTCAAGTTGCCATAAAAAGAATAAAAAGAGATCTACAACTTTAATGTTTTGAGTTCTTACAAATTCGAAACGTATCAATGATTAAATTTTGATTCTTTCTAGCTATTGTGTTTTCTTAAACAAAATTAAAACTTGTTTTTTATTTCTAAATGTTTATTGTTAAGTGTAAATGGATCTTTTTGAGTTAAAATGAGATAGCTAAGTGATGTTTGATGTGTTTTGTTGATAGATTGATTTAATTAAGCATGATTTAGATAGATTTATAAATTCAACAAATAATTGAATTTCCATGAGTATTAAACTAAAAGTAGTTATGTTGTATATATGATTTTCATTGCTTATTTTATGATCTTGTGATACTTAGTGAAATTAAATGATCTTGGTAAGTATATAAATTATGAGTTATGTATTTATATGAATTTTATTTGAATTTCCTTCATGCTAAGTTTAAGATTTGCTTATTATTTGTTCTTATGATTAGATATTGAACTTAAATGAACTTAGTTAACAAACTTAAGTTCAACTTGATTAAATAGACTTGAATGAGTTAAAATGAATTAGATTGAGTTAGTTTAACCATCTTTGACTTAGTTTTTGAACTAAATGATTAAGGTTAATTAATTTAGCTAAGTTTAAGTTAAGGTGAGTTCAAGTTGACATAGATCCTACATGTATAATGAATTAGTAATGAATCTAAGTTCAACTTGACTAAATGAGCTTGAATTAGCTAAGAGGAATTAGATTAAATGACTAAGTCTAAACAATTTGGCTAAGGTTAAGCTGAAATGGGTTAATAGCTAATAATTAGCTTAGATGAATGAATTAGGATGATCTTTGAATAATATGGGAATATGTTGTTTCAAATGTTTATTTGTTTTGAATATGAATGCTTTTATGTATGAATGCTTTATATATGCTATGTTTTGTGATAAGAAACTATAATTAAAGTGCAAAGAATTACTTTGACAGACAAAGGAGAACTATCCATATTTTGGCGGGGCGATATTCGCAGCTATAGTGGGGTTCCACATTAGTGTCTGATCAAATAGGATCAATGAGTTTGAAATGAATGGATAGATAGCTTAAGTTCTTATATGATTTTGATAAAGCGGATGATTAGTTTAGTTTAGTTTCTTATACGAACTCTTTCCTTAACAGAAGTGGATATCTGATTTATCTTCTGGAATTCCTTCCGAGACTCTGTTTGGATTTCATATATAAGGTACACAGTAATATGCGTGTTGGATGTTAGGATAAGCATCTAAAATGAATTAAGAACTTAAACTCGACTTAATAATTGATGAGTGTTGATTGTCTTTTACGCCGTTGAATTTGGTTCGGAGAGCGGTACCTTGCTCAGATTGGGGGCATGGTACTATTTCGTTATTGGATAGATTTATCTAGGAGATATAAGTATCCGAGCTACTTATATCAACCCCCTAAGTGTCGTGATACGTCTCTCAGGATCCCCTAGTATTACGGGCTACGCCGAAATGGGGCTTCCTAGTCTGTATGAATAGTAGGGACCCTCAAGGAGCGGACGTGATACTAGATCCTTGATGCCTGGGTTTGAATACTCGTGTTGATTTGTTTACTTTAAAGAAAGATAATAACTGTGATTGTCGTATTTGCATTTAGTTAAGCTCGTGTGTCACTTCGTGTGTGATTGTGTTGCTGTGTACTGGGCTTTGGCTCATTCTTGTTGTTGTTATTCTTTTTACAGGCTTTGTTGTTGATAAAGACGATGTTGATGAAGTTGATGATGATGAGTTCTTGTTGATGTTGGTAATGATGGATGATGAGATGATGATATGATGATGTTGTTGCTATTGATGATGCTTGACTCGGGTTTTGGGCATTTGTGATATTCGGAGAGAATTTGTGGATGAGTGAAGTGAGTAGGAGCGTGGATGTAGTTAGTTATTTTATTTTTTTTGTTTACTATTAGTGAGCTAGATTTATGATTTAAACTTGTTATATTCTTTAAAGGGCATGAACCATGTTTTGTAATTTAACTTTTGCAAAGCTTTATTTAATCTAATAATTCTCCACTTGAGAAGAGTGAAGTTTTGGAATGTCTTTATTTATAAATTGTTTATAAAATTTATTTCCGCTGCTAAATCCAGTTATCTGAAAATCTAACTAAACGATTTCATAACCTAAAATCTGAAGCAATGTTTAAAATAAACACCTTCTTTTAAGACAACCTTACGTATAATTCGTAAGAGTTATACGTGGTTGGGGGCTTGGTTTGCTTATTTAAGAATTGAGCATGTCGGGTCTTTACATATATCGTGGTTAAAAGACACGATATATGATTGATATCGCATTTCATAATTACAATAAATAATAGACAGGGATATTCTGTTATGTTACGATTACACTCACAGTTTTTCACGTGCAAACAATGGGCTAACACTTTCTAAAAGTGCAATGGACTTGCATGTTTTGCTAAAGTTACAATTACACATGCACTATTCCACGCATAAATGACTAACACAGGAAAAGTGTGTAATGGACTTCATGTGTCATGGGGTAGGGCCTTGTGCATTGTCACTCAGCATGTCAAGTGTTTACTATGCACAAGTATATACAAAACGCGATTTACATTTAAAATAGCATATCCAAAGTAAGAGACGCAATTTAGCAACAGTATTGAAACATCATATTGCATTTTAGAGATGCGATTTACATGTAAATTTTGAATATCCTGACTCGAAAACACGATTTTGAAATGTAATTTGGTAATTTTTTTTCAAATCAACTTTATATCGGTAATTATTTTTTGTAAAAAGGATAGACACACGTTTTACTGTATTAAATCCTCTTGGATTTAGTTTTCTAAACAGTTAAAAAGCAATTACCTTATCAGAGTTTACTTCGTGATGAGACTATTGCTATAAATACTCCTCAACATATGCAAGTAAGAAACATCAATGGACTCTCAAATCGTCGTATTGCTACTAGTTTTGTCATTGATTTAAGTATTAGAGCAATCACATCAAATAATCCTTCGCAGTCACTAATCATATTTCGTTTTGTAGGCCTAATTTCATTGAATTGGCTGGATGCTTATGTCAATAGATTGAAAGACGTCTACCGTAGAAATATGTACATCGAGCAAATACAAAGTCATAACTAATCTGATGTCAGAAACACTATATCAGAAGAAATAAATAGATAAAAATATAGATACTAAATTATTAACAAATTACAATTAAAGTCGCTTGCGTTGTCCCGATCATTCGATGATTTCAACAACAAAGTAAAAGGCTACACGGATTCAGCAGAAACCAAAATGCTAACGTCGATATCCAACAAATCACATCAATAATGTCTCACCTTCTTGATATATGACTTTAACTTGGTCAATTAATTAGTCAAGCTGGAAAAGTTTCTCCGGGAAAAGATGACGTTTGCGTGGTAGGCGTAGCAAGATATATGCGCTTTAGCCTTTATCCTCCGACGACTGACGTCGGTTAGACATGCATGAGAGTCCTAACACGTTGGACAACAACAACAAAATGGCCGCACTGTGTTCGTAATATCCTAAGAATCATGTTGTTGTTGACCACCTCAGCTGTCCTTTTTTTTTTTTTCCCTCCCTTTTCCGTTTCTTGTCAATGAATTTTTATTTTTTTATAAATTAGCTCTATATTTTTTTGAACTTTAACCTTTCGATTAGAATTTGATGTTTGAATCAATCTTTCATATCTTATCTTAGCATATTAGTACTGTCTTATTAATTTATTTATTTTTGTTGTACTTCCATGTGAAGCAAATGTATAATACTCTCACAGATGAGTTTTTCTTCAAAAGTATGAATAAATTATTTGTTATGCACTTGAATGTGAGGATAATGTAGGAAGTATGTGCTCTCCAAATTTATGTGTGAGAGTTACTATGGTCATGTTGGTTGAAGGTAGCTTTACATCTAAAATGCCAAAGACAACTAGGTTTATGACTTCATTACTTATATTTTAGTTAGTTTATCTCTACTATTAGATGTAGAACTACCATATTTTTCATTTTACAATGCTCCCTTTTAAGTCCAACTGGCTTGACTGAGTTTAAACTTGTCTCTTCCTTATCTTGAGCTTTTTTAAAGCTACTTTATTTAGCTTAGTTTAGTTTGTGTCAAGTTAAATTTTTTTAACATTTTTTTTTATTTGGATCATGTGCTATGTGTTATTGAGATTTGATACCATTTGTTAAAAGTGTATGGACCCTATATTGTTGTGGGGAATTGATATGATCATATTAGTTGAAGATAGCTGTGTTTAAAATGCTTAAAGTAATTTAAACATACTATCTTATTACTTATATTTTAGTTATATCATCTCATATTGTTTGACCTGAAATGATTATATTTTTTATTTTTAGATACCAGCTAGTCTACTAGTAATTTGTTTTTGGGTATATACCTAAAAATAAAACATAGTGAAAATTTCAAAACACTAAAAAGTCAAACAAAAAAAATCATGTTTACCATACAGTTTAAAGACCCATGAACCGACATCATGGAACCAGCGAGTTATGGGCCAATCTTGATTCCATGAGAGGGCAACTGTGACTCATTAGTTCTTGGAACCACTCATATATGTGTGTTAGTATAAATGCAAAGGAGTGGAGTGATTCATTTAAAATATAGAGGGCTTAATTGATTTAGTACAAATTTAATTAATTACACGACTCAACTAAAATATTAAAAAGAGGTTATTTGTTAAGAAATAAACGAACTCCAATGCACATGTACTCTGCTTGATTTCATTTCATTACTAATTCTAGTTGTAGTACCACTTATTAACCCATGTGACTTATCATAAAGTTTAATAAATTATTTCGTTTGATCATGGAGTTTAGAACCTAAACTAACGATCGTCACGGGTCCACTACTAGAAAACTAGCCTTTAGATAGAAAATTTGTAATGGAAATTTTCTATCTCTTAAAAAAAAATAAATTAGCAATAGATGCATGATGGATTTATGGTGACATAAATTATAAATAATCTTGTAATTTTTATATGCATTTGCAACAAAATTTGCAATGAACTACAAATTGATCTGTGATGGAACTTTTTTTGTTACAAATTTGTCTATAGTTTCAGTAGGAAAAAAATAATTTTAGCTCGAATTTCTATTTTTTTTTTCAAATTCTATTGCAAATTTGTTCCTAAACTAGATTATTATATATATTTATATATAAATAATTATGTTTAAAATATAGTTTTAATTAGACATATCAAATATAATATATAAAGGTGTAATATATAATATGAACTCACATTACATTTGTAAATTGATTTTATTATACAATAAGTGTAATATGTATAACCATATGTCATTTACAACTAATACTTTAAGGACCCGATATCCCCTACATTTAAAAGGAGATAACGGTTCCCTAACCACATATAACCTATAAGATTATATGTAAGGTTGCCTGAAAGAATTGTTTGAGTAATTGTTTATCTAATTCCATAAAGATAATATACAATAGGATACATATTTTTTTTTTTCCTCTAACCTTAAACAAAACTATACTACTACACTACAACACATTTTGCAAAGGAGTACAACTTAACTTCTAAATAGCTAAACACATACATATATATATATATATATATTACATCCAATGGCTTCTTACAAGTCTTAACAAAAATCCTCAAAACACAACTCAACTAACACTATAATTACATTATCAATCAAAAGGAATCTCATCTAATCTATTACATTCATAGGGTTCCATTGAGTCCATGGTTATCTCTAATTCTCCAACCCATCAAGAAAATCTTCAAAGTCGGTTCCGTATCCCATACTCGTATAGAACTCATCGGAGTCATCACTTGAAATATAAAATATGAGCCAAAGGCCCAGTACACAAGTAACGAATACAAAATGCGAAGTGGATCACACATTCTTAGGCTAAATGCATTATGCAACAATCACTTGTTTATTATTAAGTCTTTAGTTAGTAAAAAAACACGGGAGTATTCAAACTCTACAACAAGGATCTAGTATTACGTCGCCTTCCTAGTGGTCCCTACTGTTCATACAAACTAGGTAGCCCCACCTTCCGGCGTAGCTCGTAATACTAGGGGATCCTGAGTAACGTATCACGACGCTCAGGGAGTTGATATGAGCAGCTCGGATACTCACATCTCCTAAAATTCTATCCATTAACGAGAAAGTATCCTGCCGCCAATCTGAGCAGGGTGCCGCTCTCCGAACCAGATTCAACGGCAAACAAAGACAATCAACACTCATATATCAATAGGATTTTCTTAATTTAAAGTAGTTTGATTTTGATGCCTATCTAGCAAAGAGACAAGCAAGTTACTATACATGAGATAGCTCGGGAATTAACGGGGTTGACTGGGCGAGGATCTATCACTGTTTAAATCAATATTGAATTTCACACTTAGCTTAAGCACTAATTAACTAGTTGAAAAATAAATAAATTAAAGAAATCCAAATAAATTAATACAAAGTCATAATAAAGCATTTAAACATCCTATTATATCCTAGATCGCTTAACAAATACTTAATTGATCATATATCAAACTTCGGAAAATTTTAAAGAAAGTTTTTAAAATTCAAAAGCGCAGAGGATATGCTGGCACTCAAAGCCAGTGGCTTTGAACCGGTGTTCGATACTCTGAAAATCAACACTGCCAACGCTGGCAGCGTTCAAGGTACGCCGGCTGCCTTCATTCTACATCGGCGCTTTGAGCCGGTGTAGAATGAAAAATCCAAATTTCAAAAGTTTGCCAAGAGGTACATACCGGCAGCGTATCCATGTACGCTCAGCTTTTCACTATACGCCGGTGGCTTTGGAATCCCAGTAGCCGACGTACAATGTGAAAAAATGAACATCGCTGACTTTTCCAGTGAAAGCCGGCAGTGTTCGAACGGCTTTAAGCAATTTGCTTCTGTTTGCTTCCAACACCGCCTGTAAGCCGGGCGTAGAAGCCCCAGATGCCGGCGTACATTCAAATTTTAGCCTATACGAAAATGTTTTTGATTTCCCTATTTTATTACAACTTTGTTCACTTTCAAATATTCCCAAACTTAATCCAAACTTTCCAAAGCTTGTTATATGATCCAAATACTATCCTAACAACATGAATTCTACTTCTAATCATCAAAACACTAATCACACTTCAAATTCACATCTCAACTACTCAATTCTTCATATCACTTCCACAAGACTCCTCCCCACACATCAACACTCATATAAGATATAAACTACCACTCCATTAGCCACATAATCTTGTTTAAACCACCATCAAAGCACCAAATCAATCCCACATCAATTAGGACATAAAATTCATTTCTATCTAACATTTACAAACAACACAATATAGAACATAAGGTAAAAAGATAAAGTTTGCATTTAACTTACATGACTAAATCTTGGCTTGGAATGTGGTTTAAATCCAAAAGCTTGTATTTGGTCTTGGCTTAGGGTTTAACATTTTGGGATGAGAAAGGAAGAAAGAAAGAAAGAAAGAAAGAAAAGAAATGAAAATTCGTATGGGGAAATAGAGCTGCCAAAAAGAGGTCTTGAACTTGTCCAATTAAAGTCAATTGTCATCCAAAATTGGCCATTAAGGGTACATTTGTCCTAGGATTAATTTGGGCAAATTTCAAATGCATTTGAGTTGTATTTAGGCTTAAAAAGTAGGTTTAAAGTTTGCCAAATTTCTGTCACAAATCCTAAGCTATTTAAAAGTAATTTGATTAAATTCTAAACATAACACATGCATATTAAGTTGAAAAACACACACCTATTCATTACACTATACACACATTTATACATACCAAACAATAATATTAATTTCATAATACTATACACATAAAATAACACATGTCTAACACATTCACTAATTATATTAACCAAACACACACATGTATATATATTTCATTTCAATAACACATTAATATGTAATTTAAGGAATTCATGGCTATTTCATTCTCTCCTCCTTCAAAAAGTTTCTCCTTAAAACTTAGCTTACCTTAAACATATTCAAATAACTCAGGTACTTTTGCTTCATTTTGTTCTCGGGCTCCCACGTCGCTTCCCTCTCGGTTTGTCCAGTCCACAAAACCTTCACATAAGGAATTACTTTTCTCCTCAACACTTTATCAATCCTATCCAAGACTTTGATCGGTTTCTCCACTGTGCTCAAATTTGGTTGAACCTCCGGTTGATGTGTAGAAATGATAGCTTCGGGATCTGATATACATTTTTGAAGTTGTGACACATGGAATACATCATGCACTTCCGACAAATTTGATGGTAGAGCCAATCGATAAGCTAATGGTCTAATTCTTTCTAGAATCTCATACGGACCAATGTACCTTGGATTCAATTTGCCTCTAGCTCTAAATCTAATAATCCCTTTTGTTGGAGAAATTTTAAGAAACAGATGGTCGCCAACTTCAAACTAATGGTCTTCTCCTCATGTCGGCATAGCTTTTATACCGATGGGTGACCTCCTAGGAAGGATAAATAGGAGGCAAATTAGATTTTTTTAAAAAAAATTTATCTTAGAATTAGAGATAGATTTACGATGGAGTAATTTTATTTAGTATTTACTAATTGGGTATATAATAATAATTAATTCTAAAATAGAGATAGATTTGTGATAGAAATTTGATCGCAAATTTGTGACAATAATAAATCCATTTCTAAAAGAATTAGTGTTGATGGTTTCTGAATAAAAATTTACGACAGAAAATCTATCTTTGAAAGTATTTAGAGACAGATTTTTCACTTTTAGATATATAATTTTTTTCTTTAAAGTCAAAATTTCTTATAATGGTAGCTCGGGTCCAAAAATCGAACCTATAGGAGTCGATCCAGCTCCCACAATTCATTAAAATTTTAGATGAACCGAGAACCTTGAAATAAAAAAAAAAATTGAATAATTTACTTAATTTAAGTAAGAAAATAATTATAAAATAAATTTTAACTTAAATAATATTGCGCCTAATAATAATTGTTTATGGCCCATTAATTAAAAGAAATTCTACAGTTATGCATTTATTTATATAATAACTTGCACTTTTTAGTTATCATGTTAGTAAGATATTGCTATAAAATATTCAAGATACAAATATATCCCTACAACATAAAAGCATGTTACATTGTTAAGAAACAAATGTCCACTTTGATTATAATTCTACATAAACTTAACAACACATAATTTCAAATATAATTATTACTTATGTTGTTAATAACAACACATTAAATGTTGTGAATGAGAAATAATTTTTTTACTATTCATGCGAAAATAATTTTAAATATTTATTTTTAATTACAATTTTTTTAATTTTTTTCCTTTCCTTTTTTTTTTTTTTAATTTTTGTGGCATATAATAGCGAACCATTGGTTCTCTAGCCAATTCTTAAACCAATAATTCCAAAACCGTCGGGTCAAGATTTTGAGGGTGGAACCATAAGGACTTACCAGAACCGGCGGGTCCTTTTTCAGTTTAGGCTTGCCATACTCAGGCCCGTTCTCTATTTAGGAACCGCTGGTGATGGATAGGGTCAGTTTCCGGTTCGGAATCAACCCGTGATGATATCTAACCTCAACAAAAAAATAATAATAATACACGATCTAGGGTTCAAAATCGATTTCACGTCACACCACCATGAACCAGTTTGATATATTGGGCTTATATTACATGTTATTGCTTAAAAACTTGGAGCAACAAACGGTATATACGCTTATTCATAGCCAAATTTCATCAATTAAAGACACTTGTATATTTCCTTTCAAATTCAACAAAGTAATATGGAGATGAGTTGCTTTCACCATCATAGAACTGTTGCAAGTGTGTTTTCCGACTTGCCTGAGTTTGAACTAACTCCACCACAGGATAGAGATCATCTCCTCTAGACAATGTCATAGAGGCGTAACGTACACAAAAGTTAAAGGGTCCGGAGGTAGGTCTATTTGCAAAATAGTGGATATTTGCTAAAGGCACACTATAAAGAACAATAACATACGTGCTAGCCCAATACTAAAATGTGACATTAGGGTTGACCTCTTACCATGATGATGCTAGTAGTACCAATATGGACTCAGTTTCATTAAAAAAAAAAAAAAAAAAAAAAATCATCATATCTGAAAAATCGTTTGAACAAATTGAGTCGAACTTTGTTCATGAAAAATCAAAATGACAGTTCACGACATTCTCTACCCAAAAATAATAGTTATAATACAGTAATAATAAAAAGATGACACAATAACGTGAAAATGCCAAAACACTAAAATCAGGTTGTAGGTAGATGGACTAGGACCCAGTAAAATTATCAATAATCAAGAACCAAAGATATAAGATATTTTAATCCGTTGACTAAAAAATCTCAAAGAAATTATGATATAAAATAAACATATAAAAATTTCAACCCACTAGTTATATTGAATTAGGAACCCAATATATGAAAAACCTTGACCTACTCACTATAAAGAGTCAAAAACCTGGGTATAAGGTTTAAAAAGAATGAGAAGAAATATTCACTCAATAAAATTTCATCTTTATTGATTACTTAATTGTTTATTAAGCTTATTTATGAGCATAAAACAAAACCATGATAGCAAACTAAATTATATCCTATAAACTATATTATTATTATTATTATTATTATTATTATTATTATTATTATTATTAATTATTATATCTTAATAAATTGGGAAAAATATATATATATAAGCAAATAACAAAATATTCATTTACTCCAAAATAAGCTAATTTGAGAATATTTAATTTGAACTTCCTCAAATCTTTTCTTGGTTTACATCCAAACAACTATCTGTATCTAAGTCGCCGTGGCCAATAGAGTTTTAGGATTTTATTTCAAATAACAACAACCCCCACTCTAATCTTCTCACTTTTTGAAGGTTATATGGATGTTACTTTGCAATACCATATTATTCTCAACATATATCAGATAGCCGCCGCATGCAAAGTTTATCAAAATATATCTTGGAAAAGGCCACTAATGTCTGCCAAAACTCCAGAAAAATCCCCACTAAATATCTTGTGGGTTGTCAAAATTCTTAACTAAGATGTTTGATGGAAATTTAGTTAGCATATGAACGAAAGGGTGACATTCGCCATTTCTTTAAAAAAACTGGCAAACTATCTTTTATTATTATTATTGTAAAGCTTGGAACTCTGCCACCAAGATGTTGTTCGCTTTGGGCACACATCACATGATTTCACCTTTTGTGCTGGTGCTTCCTAGAAGGTCACCCATCATGTGATTACTCTGTCTAGAGCACGCTTAACTTTAGAGTTCGTACACCAAAATGTGCCTCTATTATTAGAGTTCCACCATTTATATTTGAGGAGTACTACATACTCTTCCACTTATAGAACTAATATTCTCATCATTTTTGTTATACAGATGTAGAACTATACCAGACAGAACGGACACTCATCCACTTCCGGTTGATGAACTACTTTGATACCACCTATAATGTCCTGGAATTTCGCTCACAGATGCATTATCTGCTTTGGTCATACGCTGCACGGTTTATCTTTTGGAGTCAGTGCTTCCTAGAAAGTCACTCATCATGAGATTACTCTGCCTAGAGCACACTTAACTGCATTTACATCAAAATGCACCTTTGTAATTAGAGTTCCACCATTTATATTTCAAGGGTATCACAATTATTATTATTATTATTATATATTATTATTATTATTATTATTATTATTTGCCGACTTTTTATGTATTATAACATATAATAATATTTTTAAAAAATCAACATTTTCGATTCCGATAAAAGGATAATATTCAGACCAATTCATATGGGCAAGAGCAACTAGATTGGAATTTGCTTAACTATTAATATAAAGGAAATGGATGCACATTAATACAAAAGAAACATATGATAGCAAATTCCTAATGTATATGGTTTGTTGTTATTCACTATTTCCAAAATGTTTTTACTTGTAAAATATTCAATTAAAATTTAGTTTATAAAATCAAAATACTAAAAATTTTGAATATATGTCCCATTAGTTCATAGTTTAAAGATTTAAAGATATAAACCTTGAGTGATAATAGCTATATCATCAGTTTTTTTATAAGAAGAAAAATGAAAGATGGACTAAATGTGCTATTGTTCATATATAAGATCCACCTGCATAAAATTCAAATTAGAGCATTGATATGAGGTAAGAGTTGCCTTTGTCTTGCCTCTTTATCCTAATCAGTAGCAAGACTCGCCTTTTTCTTTTTTCTATATATTTGCAAATATAAAATGCAAGTATTGCTACTGATTAAGATAATGAGGCGGTGAGAGAAAGACCTTCTAAAATTTGATCAAGATGAGTCTCATCTCAAGCTTTCCCTGTATAAAACTTTCCCTTCCCTTTGGCACCTCTCATTTTCTCTCCAAGTCTATCTTCTTCTCTCCAAATCCTGTCTTCTTTACTCTCAAATTTCCACTTCTTTTTTCTTTAATTTCCTAACGTAGCGGTATTCTTTTCATTTTTGTAAGGGTTGCATAGGCCACCATAGATGATTATGTTCGAGTTCTTATTTTTTTCATTTTCCATATCTAATGTATTGGTATTTTTATTTTAATAATATATACCATATAAATTATTATAAGTGTTAGTAGTATATAAACATTTATAAATAAATAGATAATATATTAATAATATTATATACAATATATATTATATTAAATATTTAATATAAATAAAGAGAAAAAAATTTAAAAGAAAAAAAATTAGATAAAAGAGGCGAGACCCATTTTTTGTTAAGGGATAAACAAAAAAACTAACCAAATTAAACCAATTCGCAAACTGAACCAAACCAAACCAAACCAAAACATGATTTTCTAAATGATTTGGTTGTAAAAGTTTCCAATCTAAACCAATCTATAAATTTATGGTTGATTTGGAGAGGTAAACCAAACCAATCCATTAAACCGAACCGAACCAAACCATTTAGAAAAAAACATAATAATATTTTACTTGTAATTATAAATTTTCTTGTGATGATTGATTAGAGGTCATGTATTTTCTTATGATATTATGATGACACTATTACTTGATAAATATGATTAATATTAAATTGCTCTTTTATATTATTTTTCAAATTTAAGATCTATGTTATTGTTAGTGACTTAATATTGTGTTTTGTCCATCTTTTTAACTCTTTGGAGTATCGATGAATCTTATCATCGATTAGTTGTTTAATATACCTTATTAG
Source organism: Combretum micranthum (assembly GCA_024138025.1). Lineage (NCBI taxonomy): Eukaryota > Viridiplantae > Streptophyta > Magnoliopsida > Myrtales > Combretaceae > Combretum > Combretum micranthum. The sequence continues at coordinate 4,163 of JAMXBD010001696.1, read as the reverse complement.
TTGATCGCTTTTGGTGAATTGTTGGTGGACGATTGACTGAATAGTTTTATGGAAGGTTACGAATTATGGCTTAATGTGTTAGTTACAAATTAGTAGATGATTGACTAGTAACTAGATGATTTTGAGGACTATGAATTATGAATATGATGGTCTTATAATGTAAGGACCCGACCCACTTAATCCATAGATTAAGCATTCCAAATCCCCCGACCACGCATAATACCCTAGTATTACACATAAGGTCATCTAAAAAGAAATGTTTTAATAATGATTGCTTACTTAAAACAGATATAACATTCACATGATTTGAATTAAGAAATACTACCACTACATAAGTAGTGGGTCATCACATATATACAAAACATACATCACATACATTAAATGAGGATCTCCCAAGGATTACACAAACCATATAAAGCTTACATACAAACAAGCTATATTACATATACAACTTTAAATAAATAACATTCCAAGTGATAAGCCTAGAAATTTCACAAAATACATCAAAAAGTCCTAAACAACTACTACTAGGTCATACTCTTAATCATCCATAGAGGTCTCCCAATCAGTCTCATAGCCCATATCGTCGTAGAGCTCATCATCGTAACCACCTGCAATATAGCAGCATGAGCCAAAGGCTCAATACACAATAGTCAAACCAATACATATGCCAAGCACACTTACTAAATGTAATGCAACAATTTACCATAACTTCATTATCTTTAGTTAAGTGAGTTAAAAAATAGCACTGGAGTATTCAAACTCGATTCAAGCTTGGAATCTGGGGGTCCTGAGTAACAACAACTGCTCAGGGGGTTGATATAGATAGATCGGATACCTATATCTAACCAATAAAGATTAGTAATAGCTTCATCTAGGATCACACTCCTTCATATACTCTACTTATCCCAGTCTATAACATCAATTAGTTCAACGGTACCATAATTGTGAACTAAAACATATTATTTCCTCCCGAGCCTAAGTAGAGAATATACCGATACAGTTAACCCCATTAGGTATCCACTTAGCCATTAAAAGAAACCACCATTGCATCATGGATTTGAGTCATTGTATCATGACAAAGATTTGGACTAAGTGCCTAAACTACCATGCCATTGCATCATGACAAGATTGCCGTTCCTCGGATAAGACACGACTCAACCACAAACCATCTTAATAAACTTTTCATTAGTTTTTCATTAAGGTCAAACTTGAATATGCCTATCCTAAGCAATAATCAATCAAATTATTGTGTACTGGATCGGATTGAGAATCAAAGGAAATCTCCAACTGAGTATCAATCTTTATTCCACACAAATCAAACTATATCAGCATAACTATCATAAGCCAAGCTTATACTCACTAGTTTAAAAACTTAGGAAGTTATTGAATCTCATTTAAAATCATCCAAAGTCATCACATGACATATATATATATCATATAACATCATACAAGTCAAATTCTTAATCAAGAAGTTATATATAATGTATTGGAAAATATTGGAAAAAGGTTAGAAAATTTGAAATCTGCAAGGCCCACGCTGGCAATTTACATTGGCAGTGTAAGACTCAATGCCAACCGTGTAAGGATCCTACGCCGACGGCATTGAAGCTATAATTAAAAAAATGCATTCAGTACAATCTTTTGGGTCATTACACCGACAATGCATTGGTTGTGTAGACCTCAATGCCAATGGTATTTGGGTCTAAGCTAGCGACATTCAAGCTGCCTTTTGAATGATTAATTGCCAAATTTTTAAAGCCAACGACGTATACTGCAGTTCATGTTATAGATTTCCTCTATTTTTCAAACACGAAATTTTTGCATTTTACTCTTCCAACCTCTTCCAAACCATATTATAATCTTCCTAATACATGGTATAAGAACCCTATATCATCAAACATAACAAACTCCTCTCTAACATCATTGAAACACAATATTGCTCCTCAACCATTAAAACACACTTTACACTATAATTTCATTTTCTTCATATCCACTACTTCAACATGAATCCACTCTTCAATACAACTCAACAATACCAACTTCTCATCACACTACAACTCAACACCATCATTACAATTTCATAAACAAATCCTAAGCTATCTCAACATCACGATATAACAATACACATATATATCCAACATACATTATATTTGACAGAAATTTCATGGATTGAGAGAGAAATAAAGCATCTTATATATCATATAAACTTAGCCTAATGTATATATGATAGTTGGGGATGGATTCTTTGTATGTTGGGTGCAAGAAACCTTGGTTTGAATGTTGGAAAATATGTCCTTACAAGAGTTAAGAATTTTCTTCTTCTTGGGTCTATTTTGGATGTTCAAAGTGTAAAAGAAATAAGCTTGATAATTATCCAACATGCATTGACTTTAGGGGCAAATTTCTAAGGGACTTTGGGCCTTAATTAAGGTTTGATTTTGGGCTTCAATTGGGTTTAAAAAGGCAAAAAAATCTGCTAGGTTTATGGACTTGATTTTTGGTTTAAAACAAGCTTATATCATCATATATTATTCATTACAATATCAATTAATATCAAGCTAATAATTTCTAACATGAATAAACTATCAACATAGATATATTTACCATAGATTATTATCTAATTATTACTCCATAAGACATACAATCATTTCAAACACACCACAATTCACACTAACACATACACACATATAACAATCAAATTTAACATGCATTAAGTATGAATTAAAACTTTGGTTATTTCATATAAAATATTTCATTGTTTAATTTGCAATTTGAATTTTGTAGAGCAATATTTTTTCTTTCTTTTCTCTCAGAGCAATTTTTTTCCCTAAAGAGTTCCAACAATTGAATTATATACATAATTATACTTAAACATATACTTCCATGTTTTTTTTCACATCATTGATGTTGATTATCTGCATGTTTGCCTATAACCCTCCCTAAAAAGTAAATAGTTTGATGTCTATATCAAGCAGTGAGTATCAATTATATTAACATCAATCTTTTTTCCATTTTTAAATATTTGAATATAAATATCCTAAACCTATACCTAAGTTAAAAATTGGATCTACATAGATTAAATGATGCAAGTGAAATAGATAAAGAATTATGAATAGATAAATCAAGAAAAATAATTTAGTAAATAGATTTGAATTGAGATTTGAGATTTCAAATTCTTAACTCCTAAAATTATTATTAAAATGTTTCGTAGATTGCTAAACCCTTAAATTTTAGTATATATTCTAATTCATAAATTCCCATTCGTTTTGAATTCGTTTGCTTGCCTAAAAAGATCAAATCCTAAGCTTAAGCTCAAGTTAAATATCAATTTGATATAAATCAAACTTCTAAATCAATTCCCTATCTTAAGTTCCATATTTCTAACCTATTAATCCTCAGATGATTTGTTAAATATTTTCATAATTAGAAATATCGATATGAAAATTCTAAACTCAATACATTTGCTCTAAAATATCCTTAACCTTTATCTATATATATATATATTACTTTTCCTTTTTGACTCAGTGGCTGCCTCCGTCCTCTCCATTCCTTACTCAGTGGCTGCCTCCGTCCTCTCCATTCCTTTCTTCCTTCATTTCTTTCTCTCTCTCTCTTCCTTTTTATCTTCTTTCTTAAAACCCAAACCCCAAATATGAAATTCAAAAAGACTATAAAGGAAATCAAAGATAGAAATCAAGATCAAAGATGGAAAACAAGATTGAAGTAGGGATTAAGCTAGAAATAGCCTCAAAAACAATAAGAATGAAAATCAAGTAGTTTAGAAATGACTAAATAAGTAAGTTATGGGTTTCTTTTTGTTTTGATTGATGTTTATGCATGTATATGATGCCATGAAACTAAAGATAAGTAAGAATTTAGATAAAACTAGCAAACTTGTAAGATGTGGCATATATGTCAAAACCGAAAAATGCATATATTGAGTAGATCAGTGTTTGATAAAAATGATTTAAAAGAGCATGATATAGAAATATATATATAAGAGTGTATAAGTCATGTTCATAGATATATATGCTAATAATAGTAAGTATTTGTTGATCTATGTTGAAAACAAGTTGATAAAGTTTAAAGAATAAAAAAAGGAATTTGTAACAGGATCCTCCTATTAATCACAGTCGTTGCACAGCCTGTGATCCCCCTCC